>CM069167.1:16071459-16255310 GCA_035221665.1 Okamejei kenojei | reverse complement strand
TACTGATATAGGAGAATGATGGGGGAATGGATTGTATTAGTGTGTTTATTTGTGAGGGGGGGATTTTTTGGTTGATATTGGTGTTTGGTGGGAGGTTATGTTTTGTGGTGTTTTAGGAGTAAGAGGTAATTGGTGTATCTGTTGGGGTGGGGGGTGTTGGTAGTTATGGGATATTTGTAGGAGGGAGGATTTGGGGAGGGGGAGATTGTGTGTTGAATGTGTGATGGTATTAGTAAGTGGGGTGTGTAGTTTAATTTTGGGATTGGTTGTGGGGTTTTATGTGTGTTGGGGACGGGTGGGGTGTTATGAGTGGTATGAGATGGTTATGAAAGGGGGGAAGTAGGGGGAAGGATAAGGGGGTAATTTGGTGGTGAAGTTAGATTGAAATGAATTGTAGGTATGGAGGATGAAGATTAGAAAGGGAGGTATGGGTGAGAAAAATGAAGGGGTTTGTGGAGTGGGGATATAGGAAAAATAAAAAAAGTATTAAATAAGAATGAGGGAATTTAAGATAGGGGAAGATATAGAGAAGGGTATATAAAAACAAAAAAAAAAAAGAAAGGTTAAGTGGACAGGGGAGGTGGGGTCTGGGAAAAAGGGGTTTTGGTAGAATGATTGTGAGCGAATAAGATAGGGAGTGTAGGAGTTGAAGGGAGAGGAGATGAATAGGACAAGAATGATTTTAGGAAGGGGGAATAAGACAAGGTGGTAGTTGTGATTGAGAGTATGTAGGGAGTTGTGCCAGCAGCTCCGGGGAGTCTGCAATGGCTGAAACCTATAGTAGATCTTCAGCTGTCGACACTATTCACAATATTTTAGGCCAATTTTAGGTGGAGAAGAACCATGAGCTATCCACCTTCCAAACCATGAGCTTGCTCTTTTCTTCACTTCTACAGTGTTGAAATTCATGTCGTCGCCACTGTTGCATCTCCACCGAGCCCAGCTGGTACGACATTCTTCTCAATTCTCCTGGTCTCCAGTCGATCTATTTTGTCTCACTCTGCTTGCAACTTAAACTTTGCTTCAATGAATATAACTGGCCAACCAACCGAAGAGGGGAGCATTTAAAAATCAGGGCAGCACAGTGACGATCGTAAGACCTCCCTGCTGACATAACCAGAGACTTTGATCCTGTCCTGTACGGAGTTTGTACATTCTCCCTGTGACCGCATTAGAAACATAGAAACATAGAAATTAGGTGCAGGAGCAGGCAATTCGGCCCTTCGAGCCTGCACCACCATTCAATATGATCATGCTGATCATCCAACTCATAAACCTGTACCTGCCTTCTCTCCATACCCCCTGATCCTCAGCCACAAGGGCCACATCCAAATCCCTCTTATATATGGCCAACGAACTGGCCTCAATGACCTTCTGTGGCAGAGAATTCCAACAGATTCACCACTCTGTGTGATAACGATTTTCCTCATCACGGTCCTAAAAGACTCCTCCTTATCCTTAAACTGTGAACCCCCTTGTCCTGGACTTCCCAACATCGAGGAACAACTTCCTGCATTAGCCTGTCCAAACCCCATAAAATTTTGCATTCTCTCCGGGTGCTTCGGTATCCTTTCCACACTCCAAAGATGTACAGGTTTGTAGGTTAATGTAAGTTGTAAAATTGGCCAAGGGCAGAAGAAACCCAGCTTTTCTTCCACCTAATAACTTGGATTGCAGATTTGCAGAATGAACTGTGAACTGGGGATAGTAATGGAATTGGAGCAATACAGAAAGGGTTTGAACACACTGTTTACAGCTGAAATTCAAATGTGAAAATTTCATTTTGGGAGGAGGAATAAAGGCAATGTAAACTAAAAGGGCACAATTCCAAAGGATGAAGAACACAGTGCCCTCTGGAATGGTGACGTATCGGGTCGAGACCCTTCAGCAGACCTTCACATCCTTCTTACACATGTGGGTGATTAATGTGCCTAGTTACTGAAAGAAGGAAGTTTAGAATGTTGTTAAATACTCCTGCACTTATAATAACAGCTCAGGGTACAAGAGCAAAGAAGTGATGGGGGAACTTTGTAAAACACAGGCTTGGCCACAGCTGGAGTAGTGCATCAGTAGACCTGGTTGCCTTGCCCCAGAAAGGCATGAATCTTCGGAGAAGTGTACAAGAGATTAACCCATGTGTTTGCAGGGATGGTGGAGCAGTGGACAAATGAAGATGGCCGATGGTGCCCCATGGGCAAGGCCATCCCACCGATGGCTCGGCCTTTTAAATGAGTTGTGGCGGCGCAACATCAAGCAGTTACAAGTTAAATTAACATTCAGCAGGTCAACCTCAGCAGCTCTGGGGAAACCTGTACTGTGAACATAGATCTGTACTTGCCTATTCAGGACATACTGCCCAGTGTGAAAGAACACCCCATTCCACAGCAGCAAGTCACACAATGACTAAGTGCCAGCCCACACAACACCTTTTCAGTCTGTTACATTCAAAGTTTTTACTTGACCGGGCTTTTGTCTGATACTTACCAGCAGATTCCAGTGCATAATCCACCAATCCAACCCTGTCAGCGCTGTACAGTTTCAAGGCTTGCTCCACAATGCTTTTCACTTCCTACCAAAGGAAAAAATAACAATAATGTGGGATAATACAAGACAGGAATCAATAGAGTGCAGAGCCCACACACAATACAGGAAACCAGACGGGCAAATGCTCCCTTCAGTCAACAGTTCCCACATAATGAACCCCCTCTATCCAATTCCCATAACCTGGAATTAGCAAGGTCAATAAAAGTGAGCAATGCAAGGCCCAAGTATACTGCCTAGAAGGCAGCAGGATTATGTGATCAGTAAATAATTATTGAAAGTACATTGACAATGGATAGGACAGGCTTGGAGGGATATGGGGGCAAACGCAGGCAGGTGGGACTAGTGTAGCAATGTTCCATCAGTTTGACATTGCCTTATACCTGTCTTAAGGTTCCTGAAGAAAACTACCACAAGTGATCACGTAGAACGAGCTACAGGCACAAGTGGGAGAAGGACTCGATGGATCCCATCAGATGGCTCCCCAAGCAGACAGAGGAAATCGCAACAGTCGTGTGAGGAGCCCTCACAGTCAGATCCTGCCTGCTCCGGTCAGAAAAGCACCCTACTGCAACGCTGCCCATTGAAGTGGTTATTGGTATGGACAACATTCACTCCTTATGCACTGGGTGTTTGACAGGAAGGTCAAAGAAGAATGCAAGGGCTTTGTCATGGTTCACACCTGAGCAGTTGTGTGTCAGTGATCTATGGAAGCTGTTCACAGGGACTGTGACAACAAGATCATGCCAAACTACTGCTGGAAGATCATTATCTCAGCGGAAGACTCACTTTGGTCTGCACAAAAATTGATCTTCCTGCATAAGATTGGTAAATTGAATTGCTGCCGACTGCCATATTCCAGGGTTGTGAGAGTATGTGGTGTGAGGGACACACTGAAGGTCAGTGCAGTCACCGCATAGGCTGTGGGGGAAGTGGCCTTGGTCTAAGGTCCGGCCATCACTTGACACTGAGGGACTCTCAGACACTCATTGGAGCACTGTTTTAACGATGTGGTGTTCATTGACACATTGCAAGCAAAAGTGCTGAATTGATGGAACGTGGAGCAAGACATGGCCCAATTTCATTAACGTATATATTATGAATAAATTACTGTTTCTGACATACAATAGTCTGTTTCCAGAGTTGGAGCCACTGGCTGCTTGCATCTGTACCTTAATAATCCCTGCTCTGACAGTTGCCAAGTGTGTCGCCATGCCAGACCAGATAAAGTGAAAGCATCTGAGCGGGATCTCTTCTCTCCAAGCCATCGGAGGGCCTCGAGCTCCTTGCGTTGCACCAGCTGTGCTGTCAGTGGTTCCCTGTGCTGTCTTGTGAAACCGAAGAGCAGCTTTGGACAAGTGGGAGCAAACGCCGTCTCCTTCTAAACACACAAGAGCAGGGCAGTCAGTGCTCCTCCTTGTAAACAATGAAATCAATGCAAAGCATAATCTTGTCCATCCTAAAAAGACATTAATATTTACATTGTTCTGATCCTTTTGGCGAGGGCGACACTCGCAAGGGAATACATTATAGCTTGAAAGGATACTGAGACCGTGGTGGGGAATAGGAAAGATCTTGGAGAGCTGTTGAGTAGGAAGGAAATGCAGATGCTGGTTTACACTGAAGATAGACACAAAATGCAGGAGTTACTCAGCGACAAGGCAGCTCTAATGCTCCAGAGAGCTTCTGTCCGACCCGCTGAGTTACTCCAGCATTTTGAGTCTATCTTTGGAGAGTTGTAGATGGATCTTTGAAGGTAGTGGGACAGTCAACCTGGGAACTGTGAAAACGTTTAGCTCAGCCGTACCTGCAAACATTGTGTGGAGTCCCTGGTTGCCTCCCTACAGGATTGATGGGAGTTCACTAGAGAGGCACAAGAAAGGTTTACAACATTGGCAGACTGGAGAAGAAAGGTTGCAAGGAGAGAGAGTCGCCAGGAACTGCAGCAGGTAGATTGTTTGAGTGGTTTATAATGTTATAGGAAAAAAGACAAAAATGCTGGAGTAACTCAGCGGACAGGCAGCATCTCTGGAGAGAAGGAATGGATCAGGTTTCGGATTGAGACCTACTTCAAAGTCTCGACCCGAAATGTCGTCCCATCTCCACCCCCAGAGATGCTGCCTGTCTCGCTGATGTCTATCTGTGGTGTAAACAGCATCTGCAGTTCCTTCCTACCACAGAAGGTGATGATATTCTGACTGGTCCATTCAGAAGTAAACAAGTAACCATCTTTCCTACACAAAGTTGGAAATGTAATTAAATTAGCACAAAGGGTTTGATGCAATTAGTACAGTGGGCCAAGGGTTTACACTGCCTGAGTGGCTGTTGGAAGCAGAACTCATTTACTGGCACCTGGACCAGCAGTAGAAGAGGCTGTGCGAGATTCACCTGGCCTCCCAGGACCTAAAACAGAAGGTGGGAACTATAGGTCAATTGACAGGTACATGGATAGGACAGGTTTTGGAGGATATGGACCAAACGCAGGCAGTGGGACAAGTGTAGCTGGGACATGTGGTGGTGGGGTGAGGGCGAGTTGGGCCGAAGGGTCTGTTTTCACACTGTATCACTCTATGATTCTAAATTCATCCAGCACTCTTAGTTCACAAGAGGAAATAACTAATTATTTGGTAAGCTGATCTAACTTTTTTTTAAAAGTAGTGGATAGGTATATTAAGGGAAGGGAATGGAGGTGTATGGTCTGAGTGCAGGTAGATGGGACTAGGGGAAAACAAATGATCGGCACGGACTGGAAGGGCCGAGAGGGCCTGTTTCTGTGCTGTAATTGTTATATGGTTATATGATTAATCAAACGTAGCCAATTAATGACAAATTTAATGACTAAAAGATTTAAATGAAAATCATGTGTGACAAGACTTGACAGGATGTGATAGGGAGTTGATAAGGGGAAACCTGTTAAATGTTGTATGAAGGAACTGCAAATGCTGGGTTTAAATTCCAAAGAATAGACACAATAAGCTGGAATAACTAGCGGGTTCAATAGCAGCTCTGAGAAAATTAATTTTCTATTTGTTTTCTCCTTAGATGCTGTCTGACCCGCTGATTTACTGCAGCTTTTTGTTCTATCTCCTGTAAATGTAGTGTGTATCTAGATTCTGCCAAAAGGCATTTGCCCAAATGAGACAGCTGCAAAAAATTTCAGCCCAAGATATTGGAGAAGTGTGCCAACATGGACTGAAAGGTGGCATCATATAGAAAAAAAAGTTAGAATAAATGCGTGAAAAACTGCAGATGGGACAAATCTGAAAATAAAGTGCTGGGAGCACTTCGGGTCAGACTGCATCTGTACCAGAGAAAGAGAATTCATGTTTCAAGTCAAGACCCTTCGTCAGAACTGGGGAGGCGACTAAAGAAACTTGTAAAGCTGCACAGGTGGGTGGATGACTATGATAGTGTAAAACCAGGTGACCATGGGATAAGCTGCACACAACGTTATCTGGTCAAGGAGTGAATAGAGCGGTTAGATAAGAAAAGTAGACAAAAGATCGTAGCAGTTGCAAAATGCAGAGCAAGAAGACATGTCAAGGAAGGAACGGCAGATGCTGTTTAAACCGAAGATAGACAACGGACAGGCTGCATCTCTTGGAGGGAAGGAAGGGGTGGACGTTTCAGGTGGAGAAGCTGTTCAGACAAGACATGTCTGGCAGGTCAGCATGACAATGCCCTCTACTTTGGATTAGAGATTTAAAAAACAAGCCAACCCAATTATCACAAATGGACAGCTGATACTAACAGAGGAATCAAGTTACCCAAGATTATTGAATTCAGTTCAAGCCCAGAGGACTGCCATGAGCCAAATGGAAGGTGAGATGCCATTCCTCAAGGATTGCTTGAGCCTCAATTGCAAATAGGCAGGAAGTCACACGGTTCGTCACTTCCCACATTCCAAGAGTCAGAATGAGATAACAGAACTCGGAGAGTGCCCCATGGTTCTAACACAAGGAGGCTCCGCAAAGTAGAAAACCAACGCCTGTGGGGGGGGGGGCTACAATGTTAGGAGAGGACGTCAATGACCACAGGGAAAGGAAGTCAAGGGGAAAAGCAGAGACAGTGAGAGAAAGGAGAAACGCAGTAGAGAGGGAGTGTGGAGTGGGAGTTGAGTGTTTTGAAAGAAGGAGGAAGAGGCAAGATACTTTCCACACTTTCTCTTCACTCAATCTCTTGATCATCTCCAACAGAAGATGTGCTACGTTTGGCCTTATACAGTTAAATAAAAAACTATTTGGGAAAACTTACATCAGTCATACTTTTTAATTCTGTTTTTCCAAAGCTTGCATTCTGGAGTCCTTGTCCGTCTGTGCAGCACGTGCAGCCTGCAGCTCCATCCGCGTCTGGCTGAGCTGCTTCCCCCTCCGAGTCATCGCCATTGCAATCAGTAGCTCTTCAGTTAATCTTCAACCTATAATAATATTATACTAATAAGAATTCAATATCATTTTATAGCCAAGTATGTATACGTACAAGGAACTTGCCTTGATGCTTTACTTGCAAGGATAAAAACTTGATATACAGTAGACAATTAAAATAAAACATTATAATTGAAACATGTGGAAAGTACCAGAGTAAAAAAGAGGCACAGATTTTGGTGTTGTTGATCGGCTACTGCTGACACGAAAAATACTGTTTTGATGTCTGTGTGGCCCAGACAAAAACCTGCCCCAGACGGGAAAAGCAAGCCAGCTCAGAGTGCAGGAGCAAAAGGCAGCACGGTGTGCAGAGTAGAGCTACGGCCGTATAGCGCCAGAGACCAGGGTTCAATCCTGACTACCGGCGGTAAGGGTGATCGTTGGTCTGCACGGACTCGGTGGGCCGAGAGCGTTTTTCCACGCTGTACCTCTAAACTATAAACAACGTTGACCTGCTTCACCGCAGCAACCGACGAATGCCCCCCCCCGCCCCCCCCCCCCCCCCCCCCCCCCGGGTTCTGTCCTCTCTCCCCCCCCAATCCTGGCTGGAAACACAGCATCAGCAATGTACTGCTCACAGCTCAGCCACAGGCAAACCGCCTGCCTGCCGCAACCCCAGGGGCATATTGATGCATCTGCAGATACTGGTGGCCAACAACATCAACACCCAAAACATTTGTGGCGTGACGCGGCGTGATGACGTATGACGCTCGGTTGTTTTTACGTGTCGCAACGTTTTTTTTGTCACCGCTGGATTTTGAAATTTCAAAATGTTTTGGTGACACTGATATGATGCCGGCAGGTGCGAAAAAAATCGCTAAGTGAGAGGCCCTTAAATTAGTTATTTTATCTCTATCGTTGTGAACAGTTGATGCAGTCCTGGAAACTGCCGCAGCGCAGCTCTGCACCTTTCCACAGCAGATTCAATTTCCTTCACCATCTGCTACAACATCTGGGAATAGAAATTAAAAACAAAATTTATTTTCAAGTTCGGAGGCTTTTAGGCTTTTAATTACTCGCAGTTACTTATTTCACAAATACACTTCAAATTTACAAATAAATGTAATGCAAAAAGTCACTTTTCCCATGCTTCATATTTCCTTGTGACATAGGCCATTTCAGCCATCTAATCAACGCCAGCTCCCCAGAGAATTCCCAGTCCTAACGAATTTTCCTTGGAAAAGAGTCTCACAAATTCAAAGCCATCAATTGCATCAACAGAATCCACCTTGTCCAACACAGAGCCAGACCACCAATTTAAAGCAACCACATTAGACGGAATAGACGGTGATGAGAGTGATGATCGCCTCATCACACAGTTCAGCTTCCATCATTACCAATGCGACTTCCCTGTGCCCTCAACAGGTCCCTCACCTTCAGTTCCCACACCAACACCACTCCCCCCTAGGAAAGGAAAACCCCACCCACATTGGTGCCCCAATTGCGTCCGTCTTCACTGTGCCGCGCGCCGGCTCCATCCCCTCCGGCATGGCTGCTCGTGCGATGGAGGAGCAAACACACAGACCGCAAACTGTAGAGTCCGCACTAGGTCACAGGGCACCACCCCACCTGGTTCCACACACAGAGTGTACCAAGCCTTGCTGGTAGAGAGTAGAGAAAGCCTTTTAGAGGCAGTAATGGTACAGATTGATCGTGGGTCTCCAAGATAAATTGCCTGAGGCCCGCGGTAAACAAACCTTTGTCTTCCTCAGCGAGTCGCAAGATTGGAAACAGCAGGGCTGTAGAATGGATTGATAAAGGTAGACTTCAGTTTAGTAAAGTATTGGTGCAGATCAGTTCGTGTTGAACAGCTTCACGACTCGGTCAATAGCTTCTGTAGATCAGTCCAAGTCACACAAAAACAAATACATGATACAATTGAGGCAGTTTACAGTATAGGCAGGTGAACTAGTTGGATGATCAGCCATGACTATTGAATAAGAAGACCTAATAACGTATGAGCGTTAGTGCAAGGTAAAGACAGTAAAGTCCGATTAAAGATAGTCCGAGGTTCACCAATGAGGTAGATAGTAGTTCAGGACTGCTCTCTAGTCGTGGTAAACTTATTCAGTTGTCAGATAACAAATGATGAGATTAGTGCAAAATAGGGGATCGATGGTCAGCGTGGACTCAGTGGGTCAAAGGGCCTGTTTCCATGCCATCTCTCTCAATAACTACCAAACAGTTAAGCAACAGGTTAACTAACAGCTGGATTTCCTCCTGTAAGTCAATCAAGGTTCTGCATCACACCTACGGACAGATCTCTACACATCCTGGCCAGGCTAGGGTGGGGGAAGAGGCCAAGCTGCCAGCATTTGACACTCACTCTGCACCCTCTCCAGTGACTCGAAGGGCAGCATTTCCCGAAGCTCCTCCAGTCTCTGAAGTGTTACCTTGCCCAGCACTTGATGATGTGGGCTGGTGTCAGCGGGGGAGGGAGGCGTATGGTTTCGACGGCTCACCGCCCCAGTCCAGCCAAGCACCCGGAAGGCAGCGGTCAAACTGCTCCAGCTCCTTCTCCATTCTGTGCACTCGCACCTGCAGCCAGCCTAGGATCAGAGCAAGACAGTCAGCTTGGGCAGTATGGAGGCGCAGTGGCAGAGTTGCTGCCTTACAGCGCCAGAGGCCCGAGTTTGATTCCATCTGACTACAGGTGCTGCCTGTACGAAGTTTGTACGTTCTCCCCGTGACCTGCATGGGTTTTCTCTGAGATCTTCGTTTCCTCCCACACTCCAATGATGTACAGGCTTGTAATTAATTGGCTTAGTAGTAATGTAAAATTGTCCCTAGTGCGTGTGGGATGGTGTTAGTGTGCGGGATCGCTGGTCGGTGAGTGGACCCGGTGGGCCAAAAGGCCTGTTCCCGCGCTGTACTCTAAACTACAGTCCATATCAACTGACCCAGAATATAGCCCCTTCAATGAGACCGTGCACCGCACATTTATTGTCAAGGCCGGGTTCCACAGCATGGAGGGGGGACACCTCCAACCTAATGCAGGCCAAAACCTGCGCCAATACAGGCAAGCTCCCATCCTGCAACCCATCTCAAATCCCCAACTCTCCACCCCCATTTCACTCTGCCCACAACCCACCCCTTCTCCACTTATCTCACATCTCTCCTCTAGTTTCCCCCCTAACTACTTCCTCCCCTGGAAATGTCAAAGACCAGAGGGTAGAGCTTTACGATGAGAGGATAAAGTATATAAAAGGTGATAGATTTTTATACCAGGTGGATGCTTGGAACACGCACTGCCAGGAGAGGGGTGGAGGCAGATACCAATAGAGGCATTTGATAGTCGTATGGAGATGCAGGAATAGCGATATTGGATCGTGTGCAGGCAAGCACGATTAATCATCTTGCATTGACATTGTGGGCTGAAAGGCTATTTCCCGCTCCCTGCTGCTCCCTCCTCCCATCCACATTCAGCACTCTCCCTGCCTGTCATCTCTGCTCACCCATTCCCCCACTGGCCATGGGAAAGCTTTGATCAACATTTCTCCAGTGACAGCCCCGGTGCTCAGGTTGAAGTTGTTCCAGGAACAACACTTACGGGCGGCAGGAAGGTCAAATCCCACCTCAGGCGTGAGCGCGTGCGTATGTGTGTGTGCGCGCGACACCTCTCGGGTGTGAAATTAACGCTGCCAAACAACATCCTTCCAACCACAGCCACAAAGCTGCAAATCTCACTGCTCTTTCTGCCTGGGGATTGTGTGCAGTTCAAGCCTCTGCCCCACTTACAATTCCTTGGCACGCTAATTACGCAACCTCGTGGTCGCGTTGAGGTGCGACGTCCACGAAGGTCCGCGCGCGATTTCATGGGCGCACAGACGTCTGGAGAGCATGACGTAATTTGAATGATGGACATAAAATCAAGAGTAACTCGCGGGACCCAGCAGCATCATGGAGAGAAGGTATAGATGAAGTTTCATGTCGAGACTCTTCTTCAGTCTGAAAGAAGAGTCTTGACATTCATTGCTTCTCTCCAGAGATGCTGGAGAGTCAACCCAATGCTTTCTCCTCCTGAATGCTGCCGGTCCCCGCTGAGTTTATATCTTCAATTTTCTTGGCCCCACTCTGGGAGTAGGAGTGGGGGACGGATCCGACCGTAACGGCCGTGAGCCCAGGCGAGTTCGGTGATTCGTTTGCCTGTTTCTGCTGCTGTTGAGCCGGAGGTGAGACATTGCATTGCGCCAGGTCTTCGGCCTGTCCAACTTTGGCCGTCAGTTACCAACAGGCCATTGGCGTGCGAATTTTTGTTCGCTCGCAAATTTCGGAGCACTACGCGATAATCGCGCACACTCCATACACCTCCGCGCCTTCTCAGTGGACTCAGTCCCCCGCGCGTTGGGCCATACGATGTCCGTGAGCCTCAACGCGACGACAAGGAGTTCGCGTATTTGCGTGCCAAGGACAAGTAAGTGGGACAGGCCCTTTAATTTGGTTTCGAGATACAGCAAGGATACTGCCCTTTGGCCCACCTTGTCCCACCGACCAGCGATCCCCCATGCACTCATATTGTCCCCACACACTAGGGACAATTTATACCAAGCCAATTAACCAACAAACCTGTACGTCTTTGGAGTGTGGAGGAAACCAAAGATCTCGGAGAAAACCATCACCGTCACGGAGAGAACGTACAAACTTCGTACAGACACACCCATAATCAGGATTGAACCCGGGTCCTCCGTGCTGCAAGCGCTGTAAGGCAGTAACTCTAACCACTATGCACCGTGCCGCCCTTGATTCCAACATTTACTGACCGGAGCAGACATCCATACCATGTGCAGCATAGTCCTGACAAATGATTCCCCAGAATGCTTTGGATCTAAATAATGTATAATAGGCCCCTGGATTTTTGTCACGAGGAGGTAATGGCCCACCCAGAAGCGGGCACTAACGAAGGGTTTGCAAACCACACACGGGGCGGGAAGCGCAAAGCTGACTGTGCACGGCTAGTGTTCGAGAAACCAGCTAGCAAGCTAATCAGAATGCATAGGAAGGGAACTGCAGAATGCTGGTTTAAAACGAAGGATAGACACAAAACTGGAGTAACTCAGCGGGTCAAGTAGCATCCAGAGAGAAAGACTAGGTGATGTTTGGGATGAGAACTTCCAGGAATGTCACCATATTCCTTTCGCCAGTGAATCTGTCCTGACCTGCCGAGTTACTCCCATTTAATGTCGAGCAAGTCTGTGCAGTTGTACACTGGGCGGAAATCGCTATCAAAACATGGGGGGGGGGGGGGGGGAGGTGGGGGGGCACAATTCCCTTGGTGACACGCACTTGGCCGCACAGACACACACGCACGGACACACACGCACGGATACACACGCGAGGCTTCGGCCGTGGGCCCTGTACGGTAAACAACACCCACCGGGAAGCCATCCTGGTTGGCGACCGACTCCGAACTCAGCAACAGCAGCTTCATCCGTCCCGAATCGTGGGGCTTGAATCGGCCCATCGCGCGGGCCTTTCATTGCCCGGCGCGGTTTAAAATCGGCCGGTGGGGCTTCAACATCGGGAGCCTCGATTGCCTCAATGCAGCAAGATTGATTTTAAGCCATGCCGGGCGGTGAAAGGCCCCGTGAATCGGCGATTCAGCCCTTAGAAAACTTTCTGATACCCACTTGAATCTTTCCAAAAGCTGCAATGTGATAAATAACAACTTAAACAAATAAAACTGAAGCAAATAAAGGCAAACAGAAGAACTGACCTTGGAGGGGAAAGAACTACTAAATAACGTGAGTGACCTGAATGAGGGACTTACCTGCAAGCCAGCCAGGAAACCCGCTCGACCCGGTAAAATCTTTCCCATCCCACCAATACATCCAATTAGTTCAAGTGGTAACTGTACCCGCATCAGACAGCTTTAAGAATTCTTCCGTGAATACCTTCAGTAATACTTGAAGGTCAAAACATAATTGGTGACACATCGTGTTAATACGATGTACAGAGACAATTAACAACGCTTCACAGTGACACCCCCACCTCGTGGAAAGGAGATTCAAAATCATAGGTTTTTTCACCAATTTTAAAATTCCAGATTACAAAACATGGGGGGGGGGGGGGGGAGGGATTGTCCCACCTCTCAAACATGGGTGGGATGCCCCCACCCCCCCCGGGATTTCCGCCCATGCTCTCCCTCACCCTCCCTTTTCTAAATCTGCGAAGCACATGCCACTAGCTGCACCTAGTGCTGCACCAATTCACATGCCATTTCCACTGCAAGCTTCAGCTAGCATCAGAGGACAGGCCCCAGTGTAAATGAACGAGCAACCAGACAAAGGCACAGTGAGAAGCCGGGAGGGAGGCTGATTGAAGCCCACGCACAATAGACAAGGAGGGTGGGTCGGCCAAATGTATTCGGTATTGGTGATTGGCAAGAGGGACGGTCTATTGAAGTGTGAATTGACAGGGACGGCAGCCCATTCCGATCGACAGGAAGAAGAACAACTTCCAACCCACTAAAAACCCACACATGGAATTTTAAATATGCATTTTAAGCTCCTACGCTGCAGTGGAAGAGTTTCAGTGAATCATAGAAAATAGGTGCAGGAGTAGGCCATTCGGCCCTTCGAGCCTGCACCACATTCAATATGATCATGGCTGATCATCCAATACAAAGATCCACCAGGATCACTGGTTTCTTGACGTTTCCTCTGAGCGAGGGCCATATGTATGTTTGTTTGTTTGTTTATACTATTCCCTATAACAAATGTAAAGCACTTTGGCCCAACGAGAGTTGTTTTTTTAAATGTGCTATATAAATAAATGTGACTTGACTGACTGGTTTCTGACACTCTGAAAAGACATTTGGACAGAAGGTTTTGGGAGAACTGGTGGCCCAAATTGGCCAAAATGCCAATACGCTTCCTTGCTTCACAGCTTTGTCGCATGGCCGTAACTAACTGTTGGCATAATGCAGATCAACGATACCATGACTCTCTGAAGTTCCCATGACGACCATGATTGTGTAAATTACAGTATGTTTGGCTGCGGAACACCTGAGGACCATCCTGTGATTGTGCAAGTTACATGGGTCGCTGGTGGCTGTACAGAATGTGGGAAAGGGGGCGAATGGACAGCGAGGGAATTCCTGCAGCCAAGACAGCTCCAGGAAAATAAGGTCATAAGAGATAGGAGCAGGAATAGGTCATTCAGCCCTCATCTACTCCACCATTCATCATGGCTGATCTATCTCTCCCTCCTAACCCCATTCTCCAGCCTTCTCCCCATAACCCTGACACTGGACTGCTCATGGCACCGCGTGACCTGCGGAGGGGAGGCTTCAGGAGGAAGAGCGAGAGTGCACGAGGATGGGAACGGTCAGGGGATCACCTGAGTGCTTTCCAGCGCGCCCCAGCTTCTCGGCATGAGACCAGATACCTGTGATGACATCAAAAGGCCAACACCTGCAGAGGCAGAAGAAAGGTTGCACTGAAGCAAGCAACATTCAAGGTATGCAGTCGCCTCAGTCCACACTGCACTCAGTCTGCCAGGACCTACTGATCTCCCGGTTGCCAAACACTTTAATTCCCTTCCATCCCACACTTAACCTTTCTGTCCTGGGCCTCTCCACTGTCAGAGTGAGGCCAAATGCAAATCGGAGGAACACATCTCATATTTTGCTTGGGCAGATTAAAATCCAGGCGGTGTGAATATTAATTTCTATAACTTCAAGTAAACCTTCCATTCCCTCTCTCTCCATCCCTCCCCACCCCACCCAAGTTTATCAGCTTCAAAGTCGTCTTGATGAGTCTCATTGTCTGTCGTCTTTCTCCCCAAACAAACACTAACAACGACCTGTTTCTTTTATCATAGTTACCTACGTTTTTGCATATCTTTCATTTTGACTCTATCAATACTCTACATCACCGTCTATACTCTCATTTTTCCCTGTTCCCCCGGACTTCAACTCAGTCTCAACCAAAAGTCACCTATTTTCTTTTTCTCCAGAGATTCTGTCTGACCTGCTGAGTTACTCCAGCAATTTTGTGTGTTTATCTTCGGTGTAAACCAGCATCTGCAGTTCGACCACACTAATAACCTTGCACTTTCCACAAATCTAATTTTGGTTCCAATGTACCATCACCATTTTACCTTTTGACCAGCCTGCCATATGGGGCCCTTGCCAAAACCTCACTGAAAACCCATAGTCTCCATGAAACTTTGCTGCCCTTATCAATTCTTTGCCACCAGAAACTCAAATTTCCCTTCAGTCAGACAGAGCCCTTCCTGCATGAACTCCATCCTGATGACCTCTCCTTAACTCAACTTTTAGACAATAGACATCGGTGTAGGAGTAGGCGATTCCACCCACACCGCCATCATATATGATCATGGCTGATCATCCCACAATCTGTACCCCGCTCCTGCCTTCTCACCATATCCATTGTCTCCGCTATCTTTAAGAGCTCTAGTTTTGGACTCTCTTGAAAGCATCCAGAGAATTGGCAATCCACTAGCAAGAATGTCCTTCCTCAAATTTGGAAGACCAAATACTGCACACAACACTCCAGGCGTGGTCTCCCTTGGGCCCCGTACAACCGCAGAAGGAACTCTTTGCTCACATACTCAACTCCTCTTGTTATGAAGGCCAACATGCCATTCGCTTTCCTTCACTGCCTGCTGTACCTGCATGCTTTCAGTTCTAAAAATCATTCACTTCTAAATGAATTTTGTCCCGTTTAAGAATCTATTCCAATTTAATTTGTCTTCACAGTTAAGCTAACTGGCCTGTAATTACTTGGGCCTCTCCCATGTTCACCTTTTTAAATCAACCGTATGTTTAGTAATCTAATCCTCCAGTATTACTCCTGCAGTGAGGAAGAATGAAAAATATCACGGTTGGAGCATCTATACTTCTTCCCTGGCTCCCTTCAACATCCTGGGATACATTTCATCCGAGCCTGGTGAGTTACCCATTGACGAAGATGATTTGACCCTTGTCCCCTTATTCTCTGCACGTCCCATACAATATTCACATTTATTTACTGTAACAATATTTTCCCCCTGTATGAATAGTTTACAACTAATCACGATTCACCGCCGGGAATTGACAACAACAATAGACAATAGGTGCAGAGTAGGCCATTCGGCCCCTTCGAGCCAGCACCGCCATTCAATGTGATCATGGCTGATCATCCCCAATCAGTACCCCGTTCCTGCCTTTCTCCCCATATCCCCCGACTCTGCTATTTTTAAGAGAACCCTTATCTAGCTCTCTCCTTGAAAGCATCCAGAGAACCTGCCTCCACGCTCTCTGAGGCAGAGAATTCCACAGACTCACCACTCTGTGAGAAAAAGTGTTTCCCCTCCTCTCCGTTCTAAATGGCTTACTCTTTATTCTTAAACTGTGGCCCCTGGTTCTGGACTCCCCCAACATCGGGAACATGTTTCCTGCCTCTAACGCGTCCAAACCCTTAACAATCTTATATGTTTCAATGAGATTCCCCTCTCATCCTTCTAAACTCCAGAGTGTATAAGCCCAGCTGCTCCATTCTCTCAGCATATGACAGTCCCGCCATCCCGGGAATTAACGTTGCACTCCCTTAATAGCAAGAATGTCCTTCCTCAAATTAGGGGACCAAACCTGCACACAATACTCGAGTTGTGGTCTGGATTCCTCTTGTTATAAAGGCCAACATGCCATTCGCTTTCTTCACTGCCTGCTGTACCTGCATGCTTACTTTCATAGACTGATGAACAAGGACTCCCAGATTCCGTTGTACTTCCCCTTTTCCCAACTTGACGCCATTAAGAGGGTAATCTGCCTTCCTGTTTTTGCTACCAAAGTGGATATCCTCACATTTATCCGCATTAAACTTCATCTGCCATGCAGGGTGCCCACTCCCCCCAATCTGTCCAAGGTCACCCTGTATTCTATCCTCCTTCCACAAGCCACCCAGCTCCATCTGCTTGCTAATGTTACGTTCGAATCCTTTCATCCAAATAATTGATGTAAATTGTATATACTGCGGTCCCCACCGAGTACCACTATCACTGCCGTCATTCTGAAAGGGACCCATTTAATCCTACTTCCTGTCCGCCAACCACTTCTTATCCATGTAGCACTCTTCCAATAACATTGTCCTTGCACATTTACACTTGTTGGAAATTTGCTGATGAACTCTCTAACACCCTATTTACTTCAACAGTGTCGAATGAGACCAGAGAAGACAGACATGTCCTTGCAAAGCTGAAATAGGGCCAGAATCTCTGGAAGATAGGAATGGTGACGTTTTACCCTTCCTTCGATTAAACAGGGGCACCTGCAGAGTTGATTCATTAACTAGCCTGTTGACTATGCCATAACATAAATCAGAGTGAAAGCAAGTCCTCCTCCAACATAAACAGTACAACAGCACAGGAACAGGATCGACCCAATGTCTGTGCCGAACATGATGCAAGAATGTGACCCATTCCCACCATTCCCTCATAATATTTCCTTAAACATCATCTCCACTATGTATCAGTTCCACCATTACCCTAGCACGTATCCAGACACACACTTAAAAAACAACTTTGGGGCCATATCTCCTTTAAACATCGTCACTCTAAAGCTACGCCCTAGCCTTTGACATTTTCCCTTCGATGATCCTTGCATCAAGTGGGGCCACACTCCTCAGATTTCCAGCCTTTCATTTCCTCACTTCCTCCCAAACATCACTAACTCATGCCTCGTTCCCTGTTCTGCCCATCTTCCCCCAAATCTTAGCTTCAAATTTCTTCTATACCAAGCATATCAACCATCCAAACGGCGTTAGCAAACCCATCGAGGAGATTGGTCCAGCCTCGCGGTGCCACCTGCCCTCAGAACCATGCCAGTGCCCGAGGAATATACAGTCCTCCCTCCTGCACCATCACTCCCCTACTCATCACCCACACTCCCTCCCCCACACCTACACTCACTGTACCAGCTACTGGGAGCAATCTGGAGATTAGCTTCTTTGCACGCGTTAGAACAGCGAGATTATCAAATACAAGCACCCTGATAATAGAATATAAAGACAGGGATGTAACGATGGCACTGGCCAGACCACATTTGTAGTTTTGTGAGCAGTTTTGGGCTCCACATCTGAAGAAGGATATACTGGTGTTGGAGAGGGTCCAGAGGAGGTTTACGAGAATGATCCCAGGAATGAGTGGGTTGACGTGTGATGAGCATTTGTAGGCACTGTGGATGTGGAGAGGATGTTTCCACTAGTTGGAGAGTATAGGGCCAGATGGCCATAGCCTCAGAACAAAAACCACGTACCTTTAGAAAGGAGACGAAGGTGGGCATTTCTTTAGCTAGGGGGTGGTGAATCTGTGGAATTCATTGCCACAGATGGCTCTGGAGGCCAATCAGTGGGTATTATTAAGGTGCAGATTGATAAGATTCTTGATTAGTACGGGTGTCGGAGGTTATGGGAAACAGGCAGGACAATGGGGTTGAGAGAGAAAGATAGATCAGCCGTGATTGAATAGTGGAGTGGACTTGATGGGCCAAATGGCCTAATTCTGCTCGTATAATTTATGAATATAACACAAACTCAATTCAGCTGCTTGGACCTCACTCTCTAATTCCAATAAGAACCTTGGGCTCCGGATACTCAGTTTACACTATAAATTCACCAGTGTTGTTCTGTCAAACAGACTGCTAAACACAGCCCAGGACCCTCCCCAATCCCTCCCTCCACCTTTAATCCTTTACTCTCAACTTGACTGTTTCTCCTCATGCTTTGCCTCAACTGCTCGAACCCTCAGTGAAGATTTTCTCTTCATATTGTCCTGCAGACATCAATGATCGATGAAGTGAGATGTGAAATGGAGCAGGTCCTTACCCAGTATTGCCAGCAACACCAGCAGCATCCACTTCTTCACGTGAGGGACACACCTGGAGGGGAAACACACACAAGTCAGCCGGCTATTGAACCCAACCCTGTCTCAAGCGAGATGGGCACAAAAAGCTGCCGTAACGCAGTGGGTCGGGCAGCATCTCTGGAGTCTGAAGAAGGGCGTTGTCCTGAAACGTCACCCGTTCCTTCTCTCCAGAGACGCTGCCCGACCCGCTGAGTTACTCTAGCTTTTTGTGCCTACCTTCGATTTAAAACAGCATCTTCAGTTCCTTCCACACACACGTTCAAGCAAATCGAATGTCCCATCAAACAGACAGAATCAAGATCAATGATTATGGTCAAGAGATGGACAGACCCCTCCATGGACCCACACTGCTGACAGACCTTCACTCCACACACCCAAAGCTCAGAGCCACGGTGACACTGGTGTAAAGATTAGTCAACCTAGGGTACAGTATCAGAGGGCTGTTCTGTGGTGGATGTATCAGGAGTAGAGTGTGGGCAGGCTATCTTATAGTCTGTGGCTCGAAGGGTCGAATGGCCTACTTCTGACATGTGTTTTTTCTATGTTTCTAGTGGGTTTATCTGAGGTAGTACAAGTGGGTTGGCCTGTGGTGGGTTTTCCTGGGGTACAATAAATGGGTTATCATTTTTTTTTAAGTTAGTTTAAAGACACAGCACAGAAAACAGCCCTTCGGCCCACCGAGTCCGCACTGACAATGATTCCCACCCACTAACACTACCCTACACAGACTAGAGTCATAGAGTGATACAGTTTGGAAACAGGCCCTTCAGGCCCAACTTGCCCACACCGACCAACAATGTACCAGCTACACTAGTCCCACTTCCTGCGCTTAGTCCATGTTCCTCCAAACCTGTCTTATCCATGTACCTATCTGTTTTTTTAAAACGATGGGAGAGTCTCAGCCTTAACTATCTCCTCTGGCAGCTTGTTCCATACACCCACCACCTTTTGTGTGAAAACGTTACCCTTCGGGTTCCTATTAATCTTTTCCACCTTGAACATATGTCCTCTGGTCCTCGATTCCCCCTACTCTGGGCAAGAAAACTGTGCATCTACCCGATCTATTCCTGTCATGATTTTGTATACCTCTATAAGATCTCCCCTCATCCCCTGCGCTCCATGGAATAGAGATCCAGCCTTTCAACCTCTCCCCATAGCCTCTAGTCCTCTGGCAACAATCCTCGTAAATCTTCTCTGAACCCTTTCAAGCGTGACAATATTTTTCCTATGACATGGTGCCCCGAACTGAACACAATATTCTAAATGCGGTCTCACCAAAGTCTTACTGCAACATGGCCTTCCTGTTTCCACACTCAATACTCTGACTGATGAAGGCCAATGTGCCAAAAGCCTTTTTGACCACCTTATCTACCTGCGACTCAACCTTCATGGAACCATGCACCTGTACTCCTAGAATCCCTCTGTTGTACAACACTACCCAGAGGCCTACTATTTACTGTGTAGGTCCTGCCTTTGTTCAATGTCCCAAAATGCAACATCTCACACATCTACATCTCTGTATTAAATTCCATCAACCATTCCTCTCCCCGCCTGGCCAATCGATCCAGAGCTTGCTGCAATCTTTCACAACCATCTTCACTATCTGCAAAACCACTCACTTTTGTAGAATCAGCAAACTTTGCGAATCTTGCCCTGTATGTTCTCATCCAAATCATTTATATAGATGACAAACAGTAACGGGCCCCCAGCACCGAACCCTGAGGCACACCACTAGTCACAGGCCTCCACCGAGAAGCAACCTTCCACCATCACCCTCTACTTCCTTCCATGGAGCCAATTTGCTACCCCATTCCGCTATCTCTCCTTGGATCCCATGCGATCTAACCTTCCAGAGCAGCCTACCATGCAGAACCTTGTCGAACGTCGTACTGAAGTCCACGTACATCTACAGTTCTGCCCTCATCGACCTTTTTGGTCATGTCTTCAAAAAAATCAATCAGATTTGTGAGACACGACCTCCCATGTACAAAACCATGCTGACTATCCCCAATCAGCCCTTGCCCATCCAAATGCCTGGATAACCTATCCCTCAGAATACTCTCTAGTAACTTTCCAACTACAGATGTTAAGCGCACCGGCCTATAACAGTTGCCCATCTGCATTTTCCCTGCAGCCTTTTCTTGCAAAGAGACACAACATTTGCCACCCTCCAGTCTTCCAGCACCTCTCCTCCCTTCAACTATAGATGAGGCCCTCACCAGGGTCTCTTCTATACCCCGTGACTCTACTCTCACTCCCCCATCCCCCCACTCGTAACAAGCAGCGTCCCCCTTGTCCTCACCTTCCACCCTACCAGCCGTCACATACAACAAATAATCCTCCGACATTTTCGCCACCTCCAACAGGATTCCACCGCTGGCCTACATCTTCCCATCTCCTCCCCTTTCGGCTTTCCGCTCCCTCCATAACACCCTGGTCAATTCGTCCCTTCCCACCCAAACCACCCCCTCCCCTGGCACTTTCCCTTGCAACTGCAAAAAATGCTACACCTGTCACTTTATCTGACTCCATCCAAGGACCTAAGCAGTCTTTCCAGGTGAGGCAGAGGTTCACCTGCACCTCCTCCAACCTCATCTATTGCATCCGCTGCTCTAGGTGTCAACCACTCTACATCGGTGAGACCAAACGCAGGCTTGGCGATCGCTTTTCCCAACACCTCCGCTTGGTTCGCATTAACCAACCTGATCTCAGCCCCCATTCTGAATCTAACCTTTCTGTCCTGGTCCTCCTCCATGGCCAGAATGAGGCCCACTGTAAATTGGAGGAGCAGCACCTCATATTTTGCTTGTGTACTTTACACACCAGCGGTATGAACATTGACTTCTTCAATTTCAGGTAGTCCTTGCTTTCTCCCTCCTTCCCCTCACCTTCCCAGCTCTCCCACAGCCCATTGTCTCCGCCTCTTCCTTTCTTCTTCACCCCCCCCCCCCCCTTACCCCCACATCAGTCTGAAGAAGGGTCTTCGACCTGAAAACGTCACCTATTCCTTCGCCCCATAGATGCTGCCTCACCCGCTGAGTTTCTCCAGCATTTTTGTCTACCTTCTGTCCTACTGTCTTTCTCCTCGGTAAATAGAGGAGAAATATTTATTAAGGACCTTGCCCATCTCCTGTAGCTCCACACCGATGTGACTGCTTTGATTCCTGATAGGTCCCACTCTCTCTCTCTCTCTCTCTCTCTCTCTGGTTACCCTTTTTCCCTTTATGTATTATTACAATCTTTTGTGATTGTTGCTACCCACCAGAGCTATCTCCTGGCCACTTGTTGCCCTTCTGATCACCTTTTTCAGTTTTACTCCTTAGTTCCTGAAACTCCTCCAGGGATGCACTTGATCCCACTGCCTATATCTGTCCCATGCATCTCTTCTTTGACCAACGCCTCATTTTCCCTCGTCAGACAAGCTTCCTTACGTTTGCCTGCTTTGCCCTTCACTCTAACGGGGACGTACATATGCTGACATTCGTCAGCACACTTAAAAACATCCCACTTGGCCCATGTTCCTTTCACCTCTAATAACCTGCTCCAGTCAACTTGAGCAAGACTTTCTCTCATTGCCTCAAAGTTGCCTTACCCCAGTTGAGCATTTTAACACGTGGACACTTGCCGTCCCTATCCATAACTATCTTAAACCTAATCGAACTGTAGTCACTGGACCTAAAAGGCCCCTCCACACACACACTACATTAACTTGCCTTTGCCAATGCTAGATCCAGCGTTGCCCTCTCACATGTGGGGCCTCCACATACTGTTTAAGAAAACTCTCCTGAACACTTTTGAAGAATTGCACCCCATTTAAATCCTTCACGCTATGATTTTCCCAGTCTATATTGGGAAAGTTAAAATCCCCTACTACAACAACCTTATTTGACCTGCAGCTGTCTGCGATCTACTAGCACATTTGTTTCTTCTAATTTCCAAAAATCAATAGCGTCAGACTAAAGTGGAGCCAAAACTTGAGGAGCAGCCCCTTTAGAACTGGGTGTCCTGTGGGAGGGTGTGTTCAGTACAGAGGTGGGGAGGAGATGGAGGCGGCAGCGGGGATGTGTGACTTTGCTTCAGTTGACCAGGTGGAGGAAGGGAGTCTGTGGATCCCCGGGCACGTACCTGGACAGAGTAAAGACATCGATCAAGGAGATGGCCGTTGTTAACTGGTACCAGGCTGTGCCCAACCACCATACACCAGGGGCAGAAGCTTTTTCTGAAAGAGACAGCAACACAACATTAGACAACGTTGGGCTCAGACTCTCCAACACGGAACCCACTGATACTGTAGAACCACGTCAGGCTGAGATACCTTATTCCCTGCAGGGACCACCACAGAAAGTCCACCGCAAGGTGGTGGCAGGAGAACCCAGGGGAGCTATAGGGCACCCGAGAAAAAATAGGTGGCAGGGATATCAATGGGACAACAGTACTCCAGAGGCCACGACGGGGCCGAATAGCCTCCTTTTGTGTCCAGAACTAAATAAACGGGAGATTGTCAATGACCAGGGAGCATCACCTTTCAACACAGAGAGATTCCTGGGTTGTGGATGGATAGTAGCCCTTCTACCCCAGTCAATCTTACCCTAACAACCAACATGGGCAAAGATAGACACAAAAAGCTGGAGTAACTCAGCGGTCAGGCAGCATCTCTGGAGAAAGGGAATAGGTGACGTTTCAGGTCGAGACCCTTTCTTCAACTGAGAGTCAGGGGAAAGGGAAACAAGCGATATAGACGGTGATGTAGAGAGATATGGAACAAATGAATAAATGATATGTAGAAAAGTAACGATGATGAAGGAAAGGGTCCATTGTTGGTTGGCTGTGGGCTCGGTGTTAACGAGTGAAACTCACCAGGACGACAGTGAAACTAGTACAACGACTGAGGGGGAGGGACGGAGAGAGGGTTACTTGAAGTTAGGGAAATCTAGATTTATTGAACATGGGCACGTCTGCTGATCACCACAATGCTGTGTGCGAGCTTGGCCACGGTCCACCACCTTACACTACATTTCAAAAGTGTCCTCGGTGCCACACAGCTAGGGAAAATCTAAAGGAGATCCTATTCTTTCATCACTCCAGTGACCCTGGAGCACAAACCAGGCCTCCCTTAGGTGGTACAACATGACTTCAATCGGGATCGAGTAACCGAGCATTGACAGTCAGTCGTATCTTGACTCTATGGTCCTATCGGCAACTCACCACATCTCAGTGAGTGACCCAGTCAGGCTGAGGGAACACACTGGAGTACCAAGCTGGAAGGCGGCTTCCTCCCGCACTGACTGTGGTCCTAGGCTGCACGAACAACAGAGCACTGGGGACCAGGCCTTGTGCAAACCCTGGGAGATTAAGGAGGAGCAGCGGGCTCTACCTCACCACTGAGTCCAGTATCAGCAGGGCACTGGTCGACTGGAGTAGAGTTATGGGGTCATGGACCACAGAAGAGGGAAGATAGTAATGCAGGTACCTGGAGACAGCAGCGAGATCCAGCCCCACAGCTTGGCAAGGGGAGAGAACGATTCAGAGTACGCCAAACCTGGGAAAGAACAGCAAGATATCAACAACGCAAACTTCTCTCTCAAGGTTTACAATGTCATGGCCCCAATGTTTGTGCTGCTGTCCCACAAAAGCACCATGCAACTGATCGCCCACGGCTCAACTGTTAGTGTGCGGGGATCGCTGCTCGGTGCCGACTCTGGGCCGAAGGGCCTGTTTCCACGCTGTACTCTAAACCAAACTAAAGGAAGGAGTCAAAAGCCTAAGATAGACACAAAGTTCTGAAGTAACTCAGCGGGTCAGGCAGCATCTCTGTCTGAAAATGGATGGGTGACGTTTCGGGTCGGGAGCCTTCTTCAGACTTCAAGCCTAAGAATTGATTTAGACAGTTTCTAGAATTACAGTAAAGAGTAATTTGGAAAAGTTAGGAGTCCTCTCGGAAGAGAGAAAGTAAAAAGTGATGACCTATCAAATGTTGAAGATTGCAGCAGGGTTCTAAAGGAGAAAGGTTTTGCTATTGAGGGATCAATAAACAGAAGACAGATTCAATACTGACAGGATCCAGAATATTCTCTCCAAAACGCTGCAGGAAGTGGATTCATTAATGATTTTAAGTGGATGGATACACAGGGTGTTGCTGCTGATACAACCTGGAGATTGCAATGGAACGATGCTCTTTAGCAGAAGCTGCATCACTTTCCACACCTTGGTGAACAGACGCTATGCAGGGGGAGTTTGTGTCGTCAAATGGCGGCACACTATTTTTTGTGTTTGTTTTTTTGTGTGTACATATGTTGTGTGTGCGTGTGTGTGAATGAATAGCGATTAGCTGCCCCAAACAACAGCTCAGTCCCCCTGATGTAACCCAGCATCTGGGAAATCTACAATCCTGCACACAGGTTCAGCTCCTGCCCAGTGTCAGTCCACGGCCACTCACCCACCCACAGCCCACCTCACTAACAGCCCTCACCTGCCCCAGTAACGGACCCTCACACCCCACCCGCTCCATTTACCCTCCCCACCGTCAGCACCGCTCACGTCCCTCACCCCCTTCCCAGTAACAGCACATGCACCCACCCCATGTCCCGACACCCGCGCCTTGTAATAGCCCACTCAACCTCATCCTGCCCCAGCAATGGGATGTTCACCCCCAACATCTCCACTCGCCCACCCCCCCCACACCCCAACATCTCCACTCCCCCCACCCAACAAACCCACACCCCCCAACATCTTCTACCCCCCCACCCAACAACCCCACCCCCACACGCCCCAACATCCTCCACTCACCCCCCGTCCACACCTTAGCAACATCCCCAATTCACCCAGTGGCCATGCCCAACATCTACCACCCACCCACCTTGTCCCCACCCTGGTTACATCCTCCACTCACCTTGTCCATGCCCTAGTAACTGCCCCCATCCATCTGCCCCACCCTAGTGACATCTCCCACCCACCCTGTCCCCACCCGAGTAACACCTCCCACCCACTCATCCACCCACTGCAGTGAGTGCCAGCTCAGCCGCCCACTGCCCAGCTTCAATATGAAATCCCTAAAGCCTCTGTTCCAGCTCCAGCCAGTGTGTCCTCTCTGCCGATAGTGCAACGTGCCGCGCGTTAGCTGTTTCAAGGATGAGGGACGTGGGGGGAGAGATGATGAACGTTCCACTTACCCTGCAGCTCATCCTCGGAGGAGTAGCCAGATGTCGACGACAAGTAGATGTTGGAAGTGAAGTGGAAGGCGCTGTCAGTAGATACAGGTTACCGAGGCAAGTCATCACAGGAAAATATACAGCACCTCATATTTCGCGCTTGGACACCTTACAACCACGATATGATGTTGACCTCTCTAACCAAGTAACCCTTGTTTTCCTCCTCTCTCTCTCTCCATCCCCTCCACCATCCAAGCTCTCCGGCCAGTTTCAACTGTCCTCCTGATTACATTTTATCTGTGTGCTTTGTTGTCACCTGTTTATTTTTTTTTTTCCCCAGCTAACAATGATCTAATCTACATTTTCCTTGAATTCGTCCCCTTTGATCTCTCGTTTTTGCACCTTATCCTTCCAGATCCTCCCTCTCCCCTGACTAAAGTCTGAAGAAGGGTCTTGATCGAAAATTGTCAACCATTCTTTCTCTCCAGAAAGGCGATTTGACGGCACTTGGCCTGTACACACGCTGGGAGTTTAGAAGAATGAAGGGGGACCTGATTTGAAACTTACCGAAAAGTGAAATGTTTGGATAGTGGATGTGGAGAGGATGTTTCCACTTGTGGGGAGAGTCGAGGACTAGTAGTTCATAGTCTCAAAATTAAACAACGCTCCTTTAGGAAGGAGATAAGGAGGAATGTATTTAGTCAGAGGGTGGTGAATCTGTGCATTCTTTGCCACAGAAGGCTGTGGAGGCCAATTGTCAGTGGACATTTTAAATGCAGAGATAGATTCTTGATTAGTATGGGTGTCAAGGATTATGGGGAGTAGGCAGGAGAATGGGGTTAGGAGGGAAAGATAGATCAGCCATGATTGAATGGCGGAGTAGATTGATGGGACACATGGACTAATTCTGCTCCTATCACTTATGACCTTATGCTGCCTGTCGCGCTGAGTTACTCCAGCATTTTGTGTCTATCTTTAGTGTAAACCAGCATCTACAAGTTCTTCCTATAAAGGAAGGTATAATCCCTCGCCTCTCAGTAATTGCAAGCTCAGTGTTGGTCACCTCCCCCCCCCCCCACCCACCAGGGCATCAGACCCAGACCCAGCGTCCCACAGTAACTGAACCGTGTGTGTTTACCACACACAGGCCCCACAGCAGAGTGGCCGTGCGCCCCTCTCCTGCCCGCCCGCCCGCCTCCCAGCACCCCGGCGGGATGGGCAAAGTCTCACAGCAGCTGTGCGATGATCGCTGGTCAGCGCGGACTCGGTGGCCAAAGACTCGTTTCCGACTAAACTGAGATATACTGCAGCACGAGTGTCCTCTCCGCCGTGCACCAGTGATCCGCCGTACTTTAAACCAAGGAAAAAGAAGCTCTTAATCAGTCTGTTAGAGGGAAGGGTTAATGGCTTCAAAGAACACTGCCGTCAAAAGGTCATAAGGTGATACATAGAAACATAGAACATAGAGGAGAATTAGGAGGAGAATTAGGCCATTTCGGCCATCAAGTCTACGGACCTTCATGGCAGAACTATCTCTCCCTCCTAACCCATTCTCCGCGTTCTTTCCCGTAACCCCAGTACTAATGAAGAATCTGTCTATCTACTGTCTTAAAAATATCCACTGATGACCTCCACAGCCTTCTGTGGCAATGAATCCACTGATTCCAGCCTCTGACTAAAAGAAATGCTCCAGTGCCCTGCTTCCACCCCCCGCGCTGCCCTCCTGGACACGTACCGACGGGTTCCTGCCAGCCGCTGTCTGCGATGCCGAGGTGCAGAGAGCGCTGAGAGTGCTGAGAGCGCTTGGAGGCGTTGCTGATGTGTTGCTGATGTAGCTACTCAGACTGTTGACTGAACTGTTGGACGGCGAATGTTTGATGCCAGGCACAGGTTCCCGGACCCTTGCTGTTCGAGCCTTTTCTTGTGCAACCTGAAACGATAAAGGGCAACGATTTAGGACGGAGGCAGAACCAGGACTGCGAAAGAGAAGCAAAAAAGAACGATAATAAAGGAAACTGGCCATTGTTAGCCATTTGCTAAGTGAGAATGAGAAGCTGAGGTGCGACTTGGGTGGGGGAGGGATGGAGAGAGTCGCTTGTCAGAGCTGGGAAAGGGGGGGAAAGAAGGTTGTTTCACACTGGGAAGGAATGTCATGACTCCACTCTCTCTCTCTCTCGTCTCTCCCCCTCTTCAAGGAACTGCAGATGCTGTTTATTTTTTAAAAAGTCACAAAGTGCTGGAGTAACTTAGCGGGTCAGGCAGCCCCTGTTCAACATCCCAGTCATGAGTTCCCTAATATCAACCGGAATGGCTTCATCAACAACTTATTGGCACGGCAACCCTGGTCCTTGGGCCTATGGAAGATATACCCCTACATCCGATCATCCTCCACCTGAGATTCCAAGCAGGAAAGAAGAGGTTGTTGGAACTTTCCTTGATTTTTGTCTAGAAAACATTTTTTCTGTGAGGACGGTTCAGTCGGGGTTAGGGAGTTGGGATGCGGTGCTGGGGAGGAGCGGAGAGGGGGAGGGGGGGGGGGGAGTTGGGAATAGCGATACACAGCTCTTCTAGGGTGGAGGCTGCATCTTTACTGTTAGAAGAAAGGAGCATAGCTTAGAGAGGAAAGAACGAGAAGGGGGAGAAACGAGACAAGAGAGAGTATTAGAGAGACGTACCTGACAGGAATCTCCCTGTAAGAGGGAGCACCGGAGCCGCTGCTGCTGGACGACGTCGTCGTCGTTGCTGGTAGTAGCCGTTGGTGGCCAGACGGGGACTGCGCGAGACTCCTCACCGTAGCACCACAAACCCGAGCCTCAGCCCCAGCAAGGCACTGCCAGTCTCCAGACACTAACTGTGAGCAAAGAGAAAGACAGTGTGAGGGCAGCTCTGACACTGGGGCACTGGCACCCTAGCCCGCTGGCCCAATTAGAGGGAGGGGGGGTGGGGGGACACATTGCTGTCATCCTACACACCCTCCCGACACATGGCAGGGCACATGGGTATTGGGGGTAGAGAGCTTGACATGGAGCAAATTTTGCAGATGACAACAAAGCTGGGTGGCAGTGGTGAACTGTGAGGAGGATTGCTATGAGAATGCAGGGTGACTTGGACAGGGTTGGGGGCGTGGCAGAATGCATTTAGGCAGATGAAGTTTAATGTGGATAAATGTGAGAATATCCAGTTTGGTAGCAAAAAACAGGAAGGCAGATTATTATCTAAATTGTGTCAATTTTTTGGAAAAGGGGAAGTACAAACGGGATCTGGGGGTCCTTGTTACATCACAATGAAAGTAAGCATGCATTATAATACAGCAGGCAGTGAAAAGCGAAGGGCCAATGTTGTTGGCTTCATGTTTAGTATTGAGCAAAGAGGTCTTCTGCAGTTGTACAGGGCCCTGGTGAGGACCATACATGGAGTATTGTGTGCAGTCTTGATCTCTAAATTTGAGGAAGGACCTATCCTATTCTTGCTATTAAGGGAGTGCAACGTAGGCTCACAAGGTTAATTCCCCGGGATGGCGGGGGGACTGTCATATGCTGAGAGAATGGAGCGGCTGGACTTGTATACCCTGGAATTTAGAAGAATGCCCAGAGGGGATCTTATTGAAACATATAAGATTATTAAGGGCTTTGGATTACACTAGAGGACAGGAAACATGTTCCGATCAGGACGGGAGTCCAGACCCCCCAACCAGGGGCCACAGTTTAAGAATAAGGGGTAAGCCATTTAGAACAGAGATGAGGAAACACTTTTTCACACAGTTTGTGAGTCTGTGGAATCTCTGCCTCAGAGGGCGGTGGAGCGGCTGGAAGGTTCTCTGGATATACTTTCAAGAGAAAGCTAGCCCCCTTCGGGCTCTTGAAGATAGAGGAGTTAGGGAATATGGGACGAGGGCAGGAACTGGGTACTGCATTGTGGATGATCAGGCCATGATGATAGTTTGACAAATGGCGTTGTGTTTTTGGAGGATTGAAGTGCCGAATTGCCTACTCTGCAGTCCTCTGCACCTATTGTCCGGGGAATCTCACAACTAGGGGGATAGAGGCGTAGGTGACAGGAGAATGACGGTTTTACGGGCAACTTCAACTCAGGGGGGCAACCTTTCCAACGAGAGAGTGGAGGGGGACATGGATGCCCCAGAGTGTGCATTTAGTGTCAGTGTTTAAACAACGTTTGTGAGGGACACGGATGGAAGGTTGTTTAAGAGGGATATGCCACAAACACAGGCAAATGAGGAGCAGCCCGGAAGGAAGGTCTCCATTTGTTGGTCGACCGCACTAGGGCTGAATGGCCCGTTTCTTTGTTTTATGACTCTTTCAATGGAGAAAGGTCGGTACCGACACACATTAATAGGGCACAGACCTGGCAAAAAGTCTACAACGCGTCTCCCCATTTCATTTCGGGACATCCAGCATCTGGCGCGTTTTTGCAATTTCAACGGGTGGCTGGCGCCAGCCAGCACCAGCTACAGGGTCAACATGTTCCACTCAACATGCGAGGCTGTGCCTAAACAGCAGATAAATCTCAGACAACACAAGCCACAGGCCACGTGACAACTGGCAAAGCTTCCCACAATCACTGCACCTCAGCTTCTTTTCAGAGATACAGCGCAGAAACTAGGCCCTTCAGCTCACCAAGTCCACGCCGACAGCGATCCCCGACACATTAACACTACCCTACACAGGGCTAAGCTCAATCTTACATGTATACCAAGCCAATTACCTAGAACAACCTGTACGTCTTTGGAGTGTGGGAGGAAACCAAAGATCTCGAGAAAACCCACCGCGGTCACGGGAGAACGTACAAATTCCATAAGACAGCGCCCGTAGTCGGGATGGAACCCGGGTCTCTGGCACTGAAAGCAGCAACTCTACCGCTGCTTCGGCACCGTTCACCCCCCCCCCCCCCCGAAATATACACACGGCAGAGCTTTGTTTCAGAGCACTGTTCCCTCCAGATCACCGTTCCCTCCAGCTCACCATTGCACCTGGCCTCCTGGGATCTGATGATGGGGCAGAGCATTTTGTGGGCAGCAATCATCAAAAATGGGCATCATCAGTTAGGGATGGAGAGTGACACAATTGCCACACAGCAAGTCTCTGGATACAGCATGTGGCAGGCCAATTGTCTGATTTATAGAACGATCATGAACTGTAATGTGGAGAAGATGTTTCCACTAGTGGGAGAGTCTAGAGACCGGAGGTCATTAGGCCTCGGAATTAAAAGATGTTCCTTTAGGAAGGAGATAAGGAGGTATTTCTTGGGACAGTAGGGGGATGAATTTGGGAATTAATTGCCACAGAAGCTGTGGAGGCCGTCAATGGATATTTTTAAGGCCGAGGTAGGTAGTTCCTGTATTGTCAAACAGTCTGGAAGTTATGGGGAGGAGATGGGGTTAGTAGAAAGAGATAGAGCAGCATGATTGAAGGAGGTGAGTAGATTGATGGGCCGAATGGCCTAGGGACTCCCCCAATCCATTTCCTATCACTGTTATGAGCCAATTAAACTGTTCAATTCACACCTCCACCCCATGGCGCACTGCAACCCAAATTGGCAGTCGCCTCTGGAACTGATGCACTACAATGCTGAGAATATATTCTACACTCTGTATCTTCCCCTTGATACCTAATTGAACTTGATTTGGCTTGATTGTATTTATGAATATTTGTTATCTGATTTGATTGGATAGCTTACAAACAAAGCTTTTCACTGTACGCCAGCACATGTAACAAGAATAAAGCTAAACCTGAGGTACAGAAAGGATCCAGGACCGCTTGGGCCCATCGAGTCCATGCTGACCATTCAATCTCCCTTTCATACTAGTTCTATGTTCATGATGTTCGAGGAGCAGAATTGCCATTGCGGCCCATCATTCACTCCACCATTCAATCATGGCTGATCTTACCTTTCCCATCAATCTCCTTCTCCCGCCTTCTCCCCATAACCCCAAAGCTACCTCAATTTTCACATCCACTCCCTTACACACTAGGACAAATTTACAGAGGCCAATAAACCCACAAATCCGCACGTCTTTGGGACTAGTAATAACTAGCTGTATCAAGTGTCTAACACAATGGCTGCCCGTGCCGCTGCCTGAAGGAAGACAGTCACAAATGCTTGACAATCACCAATCCTCCTGCCTCGCTCTTCCTGCAAACCCATTTCCATTTCCATCATTTCTCCAGTTTCTTTGAGAAGGGGGGTTCAGGGCACCGATCTGCTTCCTTCTCTGTTTCAGAGCATATCTGACCGAAAACCAAGAAACCCAGAGGCAGCGCTGGGTTTCCAATCAGTTTAGAGTTCAGGTAACAGCCCGGAAACAAGACTTCGACCCACTGAGTCCACACCGACCAGCAATCCCCGCACATTAACTCTACCCTACACAAAACACCAGGGGCAATTTTACATTTATACAAAGCCAATTAACCAACAAACCTGTATGTCTTTGAAGCTTGGGAGGAAACGGAAGATTCTCTAAGGAGTAAAACCCACGTGGTCTTCGAGGAGAACATACAAACTCTGTAAATACAGCACCTGTAGTCGGGATTGTAAACCTGGTCTCTGACCGCTTGCAAGTGCTGTAAGGCAGCAATACACTGCCGCCACTGCGTACCCATTTAAACCTGCACCGTCAACACGGTGACTTTGTCATCCTTACTCACAACTTCTCCTCAACTCACTATCCTTTTGATTTTACACGCCTCCCTCAACCCCTCACCTACTCACCCCCACCGGCCTGCCCAAATGGCTTGTGTAGGAACGAACGTTGCAGATGCTGGTTTACACTCAAAGATGGGACCTAAAAATGCTGGAGAAACTCAGCAGGACAGGCAGCATCGCTGGAGCGAAGGGAATGGATGATGTTTCCTGTCGAGATCTTTCTTCAGACTGATGTCATGGGAGTTATCTATACACTTACAGATTTCCTTGTCTATACACTTCCTTATCTATGTACCCTCCAACTCCCCTGATATCTGTCTGAAGCGTCCAAACCAGAAACGTCACCCATTCCTTCTCTCCAGACATGCTACTGTCCTGGTTGAAGTTACTCCAGCATTTTGTGTCTATCAAGACAATACAGGGACCAGACAATGCAAAACTGGAAACCAAGTGGAGCTTTACAGCCCCCACCTGCTGTGATCCCATAAACAAGGCTTCCTCAACAGTCTGAAGGGCCTGTCCCACTTACAAATATGTTTTTCGGCACTGCCAGCACCAGCGGTGACCAGAAAAAGGGTACGACTCTTTAGTCGACTACTCACGACCATATAGGCGTCACGTGTCGACAGGTCTGGAGCCATGGGAGGGAGAGGCTGAGGCTGCGGTCTGGGGGAGGGAGAGGACGAGGCTGCTGCTAGTCCTTGCCCCAGGTCCCCGCTCCTCTCCCTCCCCGTGGGCCCGGAGCAGCAGCCCCCGGATCCCACCACCGGCTCAAACCACCCAGCCCAGGGCCCGGAGCTGCGCTCAGGTCCAGTCCGTCTGTGTCCGCTCCACCCAGCGCACCAAAGCCCGGGCCCGCTACAGCCCCGGAGGCGCTCAGCCCACACCAGGGCATCTTCACCTTCCCTCTCATTTACCCTTTCTCCTCCTCCCTCAATCACCTCTCCCTCCCTCAGTCATTTCCCTTCCTCCCTCCATAACCCCTCTCTCTCACCCTGCTCCCCCACATCCTCACCACTAGCATATCCCATCCCACTCCCCCACCCCTCACGATTTTTTAATGTAAATGAGATTTGGGATTCCATCGTGATGTCATTGACAGGCAGGGCAAGTAGAAGCATGCTTTAAAAGTAGTTTTTGTAAAGTTTCAAATGTCAATAATTTGTACAATATTTCTTTAAAGTGTGCAGTTAGTTAATTTTCAGCGGTGAAGCACCCCGCCCCTGTGCTCTGACAGCGCTGCCGTTTAAGGGGAGGTAGTCAAGGGGGTGAAGCTGGGAACCCGCCCCCGTCTGCAGGCCCCCGGCGCAGGGAGGAGCGGTCACCTATGCGGGGCCAGGGACAGACACGCAGACAGACTCACCGAGTGACGGTCCCTACGGGTCCGAGCGGCAGAAGCTGCCCTGCGGCGCCGGGAACAAGGAGCGGGAGCGTGGCCACTTCAACCACTCCCCTTCTGGTCGCCGCCTGTCACTCGGAGGAGCCGCACCTAGAGTATAGTATAGTATAGTAGATGATGGTAAATGATGCTAGAAGAGGGTTTGGGTAGGGAAGGTAGGGTAGAGTATAGCTGAGCTGAGCAGAAGCTGAGCCTGAGGCAGAGCAGAACACCAGAACACGACCTTCCTCCAACGCCGTCTGTCTGTGTCTGTGTCTGTTTCTATGTTCCCCGCCCCCCAGTACCGCTGCCCATTGTCTGCATCGTTCAAAATGCTACATTCTAGAGAGTGTTAGTTTTGTGTCACGTGCTCCAACCCCCGGGGAGTCGGGGGTGGGGACAGGAACCGTGACAACTGCGGAGCACCACCACCCCCACATACCAACCCACCACTTCACCTCCCCTCCCTCATCCCCACCTCCACACAATAGCCTCACTTGACTATGAAATAGTGCACATTTGGATACAGTAGACAATCGGTCGAGTTTCTTTTGAGGATGGAACTAGGAAAATAGACTAAGGGAAGGCCATTTGTGGATGTAAGTGTACCTGACTTCAGAAGCATTTGATGGGAGGTCCCACATAGGAGATTAGTGGGCCAAAATTAGAGCGCATGGTATTGGTGGGGTAGGGTACTGACATGTATAGAAAATTGGTTGGCAGACAGGAAACAAAGAGTAGGGATAAATGGATCCCTTTCAGAATGGCACCAGTGAATAGTGCGATATCGCAAGGCAGCGTGGCTGAATAGACTGCAGCTATTTACAATATACATTAAATGATTTAGATGAAAGGGATTTAAAAGAAACATTGAGCAAATTAGCAAGATGATACAAAGTGGGTGGCAGTGTGAATCTGTGAGGATGATATGAGACAAGGCAGGGAGACTTGGACAGGTTGGGTGAGTGGGCAGATGCATGGCAGATGGGGGCAGTTTAATGTGTGATTAAATGTGAGGTTATCCACTTTGGTAGCAAAAACAGAAAGAAGATTATCTAAATGGTGTCAAGTTGGGAAAAACAGGAGAGAGTAAACACAAGATCTGGGGGTCCTTTTACATCACTCACTGAAAGTAAGGCATGTAGTACAGCAGCACGTGAAGAAAGTGAATAGCATGCATCGCCTTCAAAACAAGATACAAAGTTGAGTTATAGGAGCAATAGAAAAGAGGTCCTTCTGCAGTTGTATGGGCCCTAGTGAGGACACAACTAGAAGTATTGTGTGCAGTTTTGGTCTCCCAAATCTGAGGAAGGACATGCTCGTTCTTGCTATCGAGGGAATGCAGCGTAGGTTCCACCAGGTTAATTCCTGGGATAGCAGGACTGTTATATGTTGATAGAATTGAGCGTCTGGGCTGCATAGTCTGGAATTTAGAAGGATGAGAAGGGGATCTTATTGAAACATATAAGATTATTGAGGGTTTGGAGACGCTAGAAGGCAAGAACATGTTCACGATGTTTGGGAAGAGTCGAGAACCAGGGCCACAGTTTCCCTCCATCACCAGATGCTCGGCTCTCCTCCTCAGCTGTAAACTCTGGCTTGCAATACCCAAATCCTAAGAGAGTGAAAGACAACAGGAAATTATCATCAAACCAGCAGAAAAGGGGAAGAAGGAGTTGTCATGGACAAACAACAAACTTAATTTTCCGAGGCACACAATGAGGCAAAACAGAGCACTACACTGTTTGACCAAAAGCCATCTATAAGGAAACACTAATGAAGATGAAGACATTTTACAATGCCTCAACAAATCAGACTCAGGCGCATTTTATGTTTAGTTTTGGAAGATAGACAATAGACAATAGGTGCAGGAGTAGGCCATTCGGCCGTAGTTCTCGAGCCGCCATTCAATACGACATCACATATAGGCCTCCCAGCTTTGTGTTCAATCTGCCAAATCTGCTAATGCTACTTTTATCCCTTCATCTAAATCATTAATCTATATTGTAAATAGCCTGCGGTCCCCAGCACCGAGCTTGCCGGGCAGAAAATTCCGCCACTATGACTGCCTGCCATTCTGAAAGGGAAACCGTTTAATCCGTCTTTGTTTCCTGTCTGTCAACCAATTTTCTATCCATGTCAGTATCCTATTCCACCAATACCATGTGCTTAAAATTTGCCCACTATTTTTCTGTGGGACCTTTTAAAATGCTTTCGAGCTAAAGTCCAGGTACACTAACATCCAATGCTGGCTCTCCTCCAGCTTGTTCATTTTCCTAGCTTACATCTCAAAAAATTCCAGAAGATTAGTTTAAGCATTTCTCTCATTCCATAAATCCATGCTGACTCGGAACGATCCTGTTACTGCTATCCAAATATGGCGCTATTTCATCTAAGTTAGATTTGACTACAGCATCTGTTCCCCACCACCGATGTCAGGCAAAAATGGTTTGGTATAATTTCATGTTTCACTTCTCCGCCTGAGGGGGATTCTTAAAAGTGAGATAACATTAGCTACCCTCAATCCACAATTTTTAAATGATCCAGAATATTCTTAGAACATGATGAAAATGATCACCAATGCGTCCATGATTTCTAGCAGGGGAGAGACTTTGATCACCAAGAAGTTCTGAGGACGAGTATTTGAGTAAAGAGGACTATCTGTTCTTATTAGAAACAGGATTGGCGTCGTTGGGGACAAGGGCCGAGGATGCGGAGCGAAATTGTTGTGAGGAGTTGGTCGGGGCTGCTGGCTTAGATTTGGATCCTTGCTGGTTGGGTAACAACCTAACACCTTATTCAGCACAATGTCAGCAGCAACAACAGGAGCAGTGAGTACAGGGTATTCGGGATACTCTGAGAAACAAGGTAAAGGACCTTAGAAGGGGGGTTATTTTTTTAACCCCTTCTCACGATTTTTGGGACTGTTCGTGAAGAATGTTGTGGTCTTGTAGAGGCCTGCATATTTGAGGCCAAGGACATGTCACTGCCTCCAGGACTTCCCGGGTAACGGGATAGTATTTGATGTTTGTTCAAGTATGTGGTGAGGTGGGGGTGGGTTGGTGGGTTTGGGGTGATGGAAAACTTCCGGGAGTTTGGGGAATTGAAGCTCCGCTGTCGCTGCTGAGTGCAGCCGCTCTTACCCTCCCCACCCAGGGTGTTTTGGTTTTGTGTGGGGAAAGGTTTTGATCACGGTTGCACATGTTCAAACCACATGTTGCCAGTAGTGGATGTCCTCACCTTTTGCTCGTTACGTTGAGGGATTAAACAGGGAACTGTGTGGACGTGAATGGAGTACGGATTTGGACGAGCAAGCGGCAAGTTAAGGTAAAGCATATACATGCTGAGGGTGGACAAGAATGGAAAAATCATCCACCCTCTCTCGGTTTTCGCGATGGAGGAAACCGAGGATATACCTGAGCTTACGTGGGGCAGAACCCAGGTGTGCAGGAAATGAAACAGCCAGGGCACGTGATGGCCCAATGCACTGCAATTGTCTGCAAAAAACTGCAAGATGGAGGGCCATGAGACAAAGGACTGTCAGGCCAGCAAGAACTGCAATCTGTGCGGGGAGGCAGGCCACCTTTACAGGGCTTTCCCTAAAGAGCCTGCACCTACGCACAGGCGACAAGAGGGGCTGCTGCCAGCACCCCCAAGGTGGGCGAGTCACCCCCCACCACTGCCAAGACCCAGTAGAAAGAGGAACACGGATGAGGACAACCCAACCACCTTGAGCCCCCAAGTGCCAGAAGGAGACACCCAGCATCCTGCCCAGGAGGGAGAGTCGATGGAGGAGGGGGAAACAGCAGGAGAAATGGACAACGGTGAAAGTACAAGAAGAGGGGTCAGCCCAAAAGAGCCGAGGCCAGAAAGGGACTGGTAAATGAAAAAGTAAACCCCAAAAAAGGTCTCTTTCTCTTACAGAAGGCAGCAACCTCTTCTCCTCGTCGGAGGATGAGGCGACCGGGAAGTCCCAACGATGGAGGCAGAGAAGAAAACGGGGGGAGGAAAAGAGAGAGGTCACGACGATCACCTCTTGGAGGACAGCATCACAGCCCAGGAGGGTTGGCGACCGAGAGCAGAGAAGTGGGCCGAGGGGCTCCAGCCCCAGGACATCGGGAGCAGTTGCAGCGGTCGAGGGGCTCCAGCCCCTGGAGACAGGGGATCTCACAGCGGCCAATGGGCCCCAGTTCCGAGCGACCAGGAGCAGCGCAGAGGCCATTGCGCCCCAGCTCCGGGTTTCTGGGAGCAGTGAACCAGCCATCTTGACCCAGCTACACGAGACGGAGGAAGCGGCGCGCCCAAAATGGGGATGGAACGAGAAGGCCCCCCCCCAACGACACCTTTGGTTTACGCCACCTGAAACGCACCTCACCCGAGGATGCCGGTGCTGGATTCCTGCGCCCAGGAAAGCTGAGGCAATTCACCGAAGCGGTGGGAATGAGGGGACACGGAAATGGTCAGTGACTCTAAAGACAATGGAGCTCAAAACTGGCCATCTTTTAAATGTGCGCAGTATAAAGAGCACTGCGCGATGTGTAAATGCCTTACAGTCCTGGCCAAGGGTCAGGCAGATGTGACTTTTCTTCAGGGGTGCGGGCTGCCACACCTCCACTGCTATCGGAGGTGGTCATCGAGGGTGGCCCCACGGACTGTCGGTGTGGTCGGGGGACAATGACTGTCGTGCTTCCGGCCTGGGGATCTTGCTGCGGGGAGGGAACTTCGCCATCACTGAGAGTCAGGGAGGTGGTTTGGGGGGCGTCTCCTTGTGGTGGATGTTATGTACGTGGCTCTCTCCGTTCGGCTGATTAATGTGTATGCCTCACCCATGCAGAGCGAGCGGCTGGCCATTTTTTTTGTTCTCCAGCAGCTTCCAGTGCTGCTGACCACGTCCCGGCAGCTCGTTCTGGCCGATGACTTTAACTGCATCATTTAACTGGCACTGGACGATCCGGCAGTGCCGACAACAGAGAGACAGCACGTCCAAGTTCCTGATGGAGATGGTAAAAGACGCAAAGCTGCGCGACGCCTTCACCTTGTCGTGATCGGACGGTTTAGCCCGATCTCGGATAGACATCGTCTTCACGACGAAGGCTGTCACGGTGAGACACACTGACCTTACGCAGGTGTTCTTCTCCGACCACTGCCTCCTTCAGGCTTCCTGTCACCTACAGGGTGGACTGGAAGGCAGGCAGAGGTACGTGGAAGTTAAACATGAAAGCTGTTGACCTCCAGAGAATGTCGAGGAGCTAAAGAGGGACTAAGCATGTTGGAGAACGGTGAAGCCCCTCTTTGGAACTCCCCGACACGCTGGTGGAAGCAACCAAGGAGAACATTAAGAGGTTCTTCATAATTAAAGGGGTTCAGAGAGCAAGACAGTCGGAGGAACTGTTGCCAACTCCAGACAGATTTGCAACAACTGCTCCTTCTGCAGTCGAGAGGGGTGGATGTGAGGGAGGAACAGAGAGTTGAAGGGCCGGCGAAGCTCGGCTCTTCACCTCTGAATCCTCCAAGATCATCTTCCGATCCAGGGTCCGCAATGTGGAGCAGAATGAGGACGTGCTCACGTTTCTTCTTCCATAAGGTTCACAGGGGGAGCTCTGTGATGAACAGCCTTAGGGAGGAGGTCGGCTCGGTAGCATCCTCACACACAGACATGCAAAGCCTTTTTAACACCGATTTGTATGACCAAAAGGCCACAGACAGTACCTCCTCCCAGAACTTCCTGTCCTCGATCACGGAGGTCTTGGAGGACAGCAAGCGGAGAGTCTGGAACCAACCACTGACCCTAGAGGAGCTGACTGACTCCATCCGTTCGTTTGACTCAAGTAAAACACCCGAAGTGATGGCTTACCGGCCGAGTTGTATTCGGCTCTGTGGGACTGGATGAGCTCGGACCTGCTAGAAGTGTAACAATGACATGCTTCTAGCTAGCAGCATGTCAGACTCCATGAGGAAGGTCAACATCACCCTAATCTACAAGCAGAAGGGGGAGATGAAGGACATAAAGAATTAGAGACTCATAACACTCTTGAATGTAGACTACAAGATCCTGTCTAAGGCCATCGCCAATCGGGTCAAGTCTGCTCTGGGACAGGTGATCCACCCGGACCCAAACCTGTGCTGTACCTGGCAGGAAAATCTCTCAGACAGCCTAGCGCTGCTGAGAGATACCAGGGCCTACTTTTTAGGACAGATACGGGTGGATGCCTGCCTAGTCAGCTTGGACCCAGGAGAAGGCCTTCAACAGGATTTCGCACACGTACATGAGAGGGACGTGCTCTCCAAAATGGGTTTTGGGGAGGGAATCAGGAATTGGATCAAAACTGCTCTACACCAACATCCGTAGTGCAGTCCAAATCAATGGGTGGGAAATCAGACAGTTTCCCTGTTAAGGTCTGGAGTCAGGCAGGGTTGCCCTCTCTCTCCTGACTTGTTTGTCTGCTGTATTGAAACCCTTTTCCGAAATCCATCAGGAAGGATGCGAGCATAAGAGGGAGTGACATTGCCAGGCAGTGGGGGCATTCAAGTAAAGACCTCCCTGTACATGACGACGTCGCTGTCTTCTGATCGGATCCAGGGTCGGTCCTCATACTGATTAGGGTATCTGCGATCAGTTTGAGTCCGACACGGGAGCCAGGGTGAACCGCAGGAAGAGCGAGGCCATACCTCTTTGGCAACTGCCCGACAGAATCTTCCGTCCCCTTCACCATCAAGCCTGACTTCTTGAAGGTGCTGGGGATCTGGATTGGGGGGTTGAGGCGTGTAACAAAAATTGGCTGGAGCAGAAAGCCAGGGTGGGGAGGAAAGCTGGAGCTGTGGAGGCAATGCTCACTCTCCATAACGGGAAAGAATTTTGTCATCAGGTGTGAGGATGCTCTTGGGGCTGCTGTACATGGCACAAGTGTGGCTTCTCCCTCCCTCCTACGCCACACGGATCACCCGGCCCGTCTTTCAGTTAATCTGGGGGTCGATGATAGACCGGGTGCAACGAGCCACAATGTACAGGTCAGCAGACAACGGGGGTAAAAGCGTGCCCAACGTCGCCCTCACCTGATGGCCACCTTCGTGTGTGGCTGCATCAGGCGGAGCGTGAAGAGCCAAGGCACGTGGGCACCAAGTGTCACTACCTGCTGAGGTTTCTACCTGTCCCCGGTGTTGCGAAGGATGGGCTGGCGCAGATGCCACGCAATGTGCCAGTCCGCTGGACATTGCCACCCCATCTGTCGTCTGTGGAAAGGTTCTTCCGGACCCAACCACCTTTGACCACATGTCCATTGGGTAGTGGTCAGCACTGCAGGGAAAGGACTCGATAGATCCGGTGGCGTGGTTCCCTGAGCAGACTGCCCAGCTTGTCTGGCAAAAATGACAATCGCCAGAACTCACCACCAACAAGCACCAAGACCCTGGCGTGGCTGGCGGCGAGGGGAGCCCTCACAGTCAGATCCTTCCTGCACCGTCGGAACCTCACTGCCAGCGCACGCTGCCCTCCGGGAGGGCTGCTATGGAGAGGAGACGGTTGTCCACCTCTTTGCAGAATGTGGATTTGCTAAAAGAGTCTGGAGGGTCCCTGGTACGCTTTATCCAGAACTGCTCCGTCACAGAGGACACTGTGGTTTACGGACTGTTCCCAGGGAAACATTCAGAGACTGACATCGAGTGCTGCTGGAGGGTCATCAACTCGCTCTTTGGTCTGCCCGAGCGTTGTTCACCACCCAGCAGAGCGAGATGTCCGTCAGGAAATGTTGCCGACTGGCCCGCTGCAGACTGCAGGAGTACGTGCTGAGGGACGCACTGAAGCTCGGTGCAGCCAACGCCAAGGCTCGGTGGGGGAGGGCCACAGTCTAGGGTCCTTCCGCTGCTGGATATGGGGGGCACGGTATGGTGGAGACGCCCCTCAAAATAAGGGAAGGTATCCCACGCCAGTGTGCCACATGAGGGGCACGGGTGGGGGACACATTTGTGAAATTTGGGGAAAAGAAATGTATAAACTGTATTGATCAATTTGTACAGCCCTCCGAAAAATGTTGGATTGATTTTCCGCAAGGTTCATGTATTGTATATATTTATCATTTGAATAAAGTCTATTTTAGAAATTTTTAAAAAAGTCCATGATTTCTAGAGCCACTTCCTTAAGTACCCTGGGATGCAGAGACAATCGTACCCTGGAGATTTATTTCCGATCAGTTCTATTCAACACCATTTCCTGCCTGATGTGAATTTCCTTCAGTTCCTCCATTACGCTAGATCGGGGTGGGGAACCTTTTTACGTTGGAATGTTGCATTAAGTTAGCTGTAATCTAATAAGGCCGCATCCAAGAAACTTCAATTAGATATACTTCAAAATGTACATTATTTGGTAAAAATCTACCTACCTACCTACTAACTTCAAGAAAATGAAAAAAAGTTTGTTCATTCTAAAGTTAACTATCAATGACTTTGTTGTGACTGCTTTCTAGAGTCTTGAGTCGCATTAGAACTAAATCATGAGCATAACAGGTGTTAAAATAGCCCTCATGACTTACTAATGTTTTAATTGTGGCCGTCATCGGGGAGGATTATTTTGTTGAATCTTCTTTTATTCTTTGGTATTTTAAATACGTTTCATTTTAAGATAAAAATAAAAATAATAAAAGATGAATAAAAACATTAATAAAAATAAAAGGATTTGTTCTACAAAATTTGGATTCATTCGAAAGGCCGCACTTAATGGCCCAGAAGGCCGCATACGGCTTTAAGGCCGCAGGTTTCCCCATCCCTGCCCTAGATCCTCTAGCCCTAGTACATCAGAGATTGTTTGTGTCCTCCTTAGTGAAGATGGATCCAAAGTACCTGTTCAACTCGTCTACCATTTCCTTGTTCCCCATAATAAATTCACCTGTTTCAGTCTTCAAGGATCCAACTTTGGTCTTAACTAATGTTTTTCCTCTTCACAATCCTAAAGAAGCTTTTACTATCCTCCTTTATATTCTTGGTGAGCTTACCTTCGTACTCATCTTTTCTCCCCGCATTGCCTTTTTAGTTATCTTCTGTTGCTCTTTAAACGTTTCTCAATCCGCTGGCTTCCCGATCATCTTTGCTATGTTATACTTGTCTCTTTTATTTTTATACTGTCCCTGACTTCCCTTGTCAGCCACAGTCGCCCCTCACTCCCCTTGGAATCTTTCTTCCTCTTTGGAAATAATTGATCCTGCACCTTCTGTATTATTCCCAGAAATACCTGTACCATTGGTTTTGTTCCACTGACATCCCTGCTGGGGTATCTTTCCAGTCAACTTTGCCAGCTCCTCCCTCATGGCTCCATGGTCACCTTTGTTCAATTGTAATACTGATACTTCTGATTTTTCCCTTTCTCCCTCTCAAATTGTAGATTAAAACATATTATATTATGGTCACTACCTACTAAAGGTTCCTTTACCTCAAATTTCCTTATCAAATCCAGTTCATTATACATGCAAAACAGGCCAGCACCAACCTGCGATCCCTGCATACTAATACTATCCTACACTCACAAGGGCAATTAACATTTATACCAAGCCAATTAGCCTCCAACCCTGTACGTCTTTAGAGAGTGGAAGGAAACCGGAACCTCCCGGAGTAAACCCACGAAGGTCACAGAGAGAACATACAAACTCCACATCGTCAGAAACCATTAGAATATCCGAGAATAATTCACATATCACTGTACCTTAATTGGTAAAACATGATAATAAAAGACCTCCGAAACCTTTGAACCACGGGCGTGAAATTTCTACATTCTCCCCAAAATACACGAACACCTGACAGAACCTGGGGAAATATGTCCAGGAAGGCCCATTGTGTGTGACGGTGGCAGTGAATCCTATCGGGTAGCAGAATACATCGACTCCCTTCTTAATCCACTGGCACAGCAGATCCTCTACTTCAGACCACGTCACATTCCGACTGTGCCAACCTGATGCTGTACACTTACATGGACATCGAAGGCCCGTCCACAAACAGAACAGGCAGGAACATACAGCAGTTAAACATATCTCAGAGAAAATGCTGACCCTGACAGACTAGGCAGGCTTGTGGTCTAGATGTGGCCCGGGCGATCAATGTCTTTTCACCAAGAACTGGATGACATTTGGGAATGTCACATTCAGAAACAGAGTCAGAGGAATTCATTCACATCTTTCACACACACCACCAAGGTTAAACACCACAAACAAACAAAATATTGACTTTCTGGACTTTCCGGACCTCTTTCCCTGATGAAACTGCAGACAAATCAAAACTGGAAGATTGTTGTTGCCCAGTCGTGGACACCACTGGATTGAATTGGCATTAGAGAACGGTGGGCACAGTGGTGTAGCTGGTCGAGCGGCTGCCCCACAGCGCCAGAGACCCGGTTTAATCCCGACCTCCAATGCTGTGTGTGGAGTTTGCACGTTCACCCTGTGACCGCATGGGTTTTTCTCAGGGCTCTCGAAATTAACGGTTGCCTGGGTGCCAATGACCACCCAAAGTGCCGCCGGGCAACCTAAACGCCGACTCATTTTGCCCGGCTTGGCAAGCAAATACTGGTTTATATACCGATAGACACTTAAAACTGGAGTATCTCCGCGGGTCAGGCAGCATCTGTGGAGAATAGGAACATGACATTTTGTGTCAACGGCGGCGGCTGTATTCCTCTAGTATCTTTGATTGCGGGGCAAAGATACTAGGTGCGTGGTGACGAAGGGTCGGAACGATTGACAGGTCTCGAACAGTGGCAACAGCGGCTGCACCGTCTCCTCCTTCCGTACCCCGCCCGGCGGAAAGAGGCCTCCCCCTCCCTCCCTCCCGGCCTCAGCGTGCGAGAGGGGTTGTTTTGAAAGCGCTGTTGGTGGATTTACAGCAGTAGCTCTTGATTTGCTGAAAGCGGCCGCTATCGCCCTGATAACGGCCGCTGCCTGCAAAACCGTTAACAGCGCTTTCAAAACAACCCCTCTTGCACGCCGAGGCCGGGAGGAGGGAGGGAGGGAGGGGGAGAGAGAGAGAGGGAGGGAGGGGGAGGGAGGGTGAGGGGAGAGAGAGAGAGAGAGAGAGAGAGAGAGAGAGAGAGAGAGAGAGAGAAAGAGAGACGGAGGGAGGGGGAAGCCTCCTTCCGCCGACTGAAGCAGCTGCACCAAAGATCCTATAGCTATAGGATCTTTGAGCTGCACCGCTCAGCCCCGCACCTTGTTGTTGGCTGGCGAGGAGATCCAAACCGCTTCCCCCTTTGGCGGCGGCACTTTGGCGTTGGATAGGGACGGCCAAGGCAGCGGGGCGATGTTGTCCAAGGAGCGCTGACCTTCCTTCCTCCCCACCTCCTCTACCCTTCACCCACCCCCCCCCCCTTTCTCTCTCTCTCTCGCATGCCCCCCTCTCCACCCCTCTTATCCTGGGACCCCTCTTCTCCATCCCGCACTGATCCCCATTATTCAGTCCTCACTGAAATCCCCCTGTGCTCCCCTCCCCAATCTATTAATCACCCTACCCACCTTGCATTGATTCTCCTGCCACCCCCCCCCATCCATCCTACACTGACCCCCCCCTCCCATCCATCCTGCGCTTCTCCCCCCCCCCATGCATACTGCACTGATCCTACCATTCATCCCGTACTGACCCACCTTCCATTTACCCTGCACCAAACCCCCCCATCCATCCTGTATTGATCCATTCATTCACTGATCCCATTCATCTTTTACTGATCCCCTCATTCATCCTATACTGATCCCCTCATTCATCCTGTAATGATCACCATTCCTCCTGCACTGACCCCCCCCCCCCCCCCATTCATCCTGTACTGAATCCACCCCATTCATCCTGTGCTGATCCTCGCAACCTGTAGATTTTGTTATGGATAAATTATGTGGGAAGTCAGAGTTTTTCTGTGCCAACAGCAATAACGACCCATGCTATGGCCATGTCATGGTAATTTTCAGTCCTTCACAGAAAACATGCTTGCATCAATCTGTAGTGTGCATGGTCCCAGGATTTATTGACACAGGTTGATCATTTTGCTGAATAATCAACCACATTTTTTGTTTGGAAGTGGAAAGAACTAATAGAAATAGCATTAATTGCAATGTGTAAAAAAGAGTTGACATATTGGTATTATAATTTTGCTGCATGTCATTGTGGTATACATCATGTCTTGATTGGTGAATATGGTTTAGTTTGTGAGTTATTTGAAGTAGAAATAATATGTGAATGTAGACAAAAGTGCTGGAGAAACTCAGCGGATGCGGCAGCATCTATGGAGCGAAAGAAATAGGCAACGTTTCGGGCCGAAACCCTTCTTCAGACTGATGGGTTTCGGCTTGAAACATTGCCTATTTCCTTCGCTCCATAGATGCTGCTGCACCTGCTGAGTTTCTCCAGCACTTTTGTCTACCTTCGATTTTCCAGCATCTGCAGTTCCTTCTTGAACATAATATGTGAATGCTTCATTGAGCATAATTCTGACTTCGTCCGAGCACATTATCGCACGCGTCATGCAAACCGTCTTAAATGACCACCTAAACTGTCATTTGGCAACCTAAAAATCTGTCGAGGTTGCCCGGCAGGCAACAGGGAAAAAAAGTTAAGCAAGCTGGTGCTCTAGTTTTCCCCCACATTCCAAACACGTGCAGGTTTGCATGTTAATTGGCCTCTGTAAATTGCCCCCAGTGTGCAGGGAGTGGATGAGAAAATGGGATAATACAGAACAAGTGTGAACGGGTGATAGATGGTCAGCGTGGACTCGGTGGGCCGAAAGGGCTGTTTCCAATCTGTATCTCGAAACTAAAATGGTGACCACAAACAAACAGACACCCACAACCTCTTGCGCACCTCCAGCCACCGTCCAAAACATACATTCAGAGGGACAGTAAAGACACAACTGATTCACTTCCACCACATTTGCACCACAGGTCTTCAACCAGTCCACCACCATCTCTTCACTGCACTTAAACAGAGGGCGACTCAGGAAGGAAGTTGAAATAAATCAAATCAGACAACTTCAAGAGAATTAAAAAACTTAACATCATTAGTAGAAACAATGAACTGCAGATGCTGGTTTATACCAAAGATATAAAGCACTGGAGTAACTCTGGTCAGGAAGCATCTCTGGAGAAAAATGTTGGATAATGTTTTAGGTCAGGATCATTCTGCGAGCCATCAATAATTGATTGCAAATCAGGATGGGATAAAGCAAAAAAATAGCAGAATCTGGAAATCTAAAACTGTGAAAAATGCTATTTGCCTGAGATGCTGTCCACACCGGTGTGTTTGGCCCATATCCCTCCAAACTTTTCCTATCCATGTACCTGTCTAACTGCAACCTTAAACGTTGGGATAGTCCCTGTCTCAGCTAACCCTCTAGCAGCTTTTTCCATACACCCACCACCCTTTGTGTGAAAAAGTTACCCTTCAGATTCCTATTAAATTATTTCCCCTTCACCTTAAACCTATGGGATTAATTTAAGGATTAATCATCTTAATCTGGCAAATTTCCAAACAGGTTGTTTAAAGAATTAGTGAACATCATACTCAACTATTTCACCATCTTTAGGAAATGGATTTCCACCTTCTCCACCAGTGGCACTCCTGAAACGGCTGTGAATAGTTCAAGTTTCTCATTCTTTACTGGGACAACATGCAGGAGGAACTCTGCTCGACAGACCCGGCATCTTATCCGTATCCATGTTACTCCCTCTCTGCCTCTGTAACTGCTTTCTCCGAGCTATCTGTTTATGGAGAGCAGTTCTGGTCACCCTGAGTGGATGGGAAGGGGAGAGTGGTGAGGGGGAGAGGAAGAGGGCAGTTCTGGTCATCGTTTTTGAGGATGGGTGGGGGTGGGAAGAGTGTATGGGAAGGGAGATGGGGAGTGGTGAGCGGGAAGAACAGTTCTGGTCGCCCCGTTACAGGAACCACACGGCGGGTAGGAAGCAGAGTTCTGGAAGAGTGGTGAGGGCGGCAGAGCAGAGTCTACAGAGTCACCCTATAGAGTAGTAGAGGGGAGAGGAGGAGGGGGTGAGGACAGGAAGAGGGAGAGCGATGGGGGGGGGCGGCGTGGTGATGATGGGGGGGTGAGTGGGGGGAGTGTGGGGGAGGGGGAGTAATGGAGAGTGAGATGGGGGAGTGTGGGGTGAGGGGGGAGTAATGGAGAGTGAGATGGGGGGTGAGGGGGTAATTCTGGTTCCCCCCCCCCCCCCGGGTACAGGGGCCGTTCCGGCGGGAAACCAAACGTCCGTCGACGACCCGCTCCCGCGCCGCCCAAACCCAAACATCGCGAGAAGTGAGGACGTGCTGGCGGGAATGGCGCCGGTTCCAGGGTGAAGCCGGACTGGGCCCCGTCACGTGCCGGGGAGCAGCTGCATCTCACACTCCACTGTCTGCGAGGCCGCCGCCGCCTCAGCTGCAATGTTGCCCCAGTGCGTCTGGACAAGTGTTTTGGGCGGCAAAGCCCGTCCCTCACGCTTGGTTCAGAGGGACAGAGTTGTGGCTCCTCTCACTGTTTAAGGAGTGAGGTTGAAGCCAGTGAATGGAAGTGCAGACACAGACACGCTCTGAGTGTGGGCTTGATGCTGCACAGAATGCAGCCGCTCTCAAACAGTCCCTGCAGCAACGTGAGGCCGATGGGCTTTGGACAAATGTCAGTGGCCACATCCCAGGAGTTTAAAATCTGTCATCATTTTACCCCAATCTCCAGACGTGACCACTGCTTTGTTTTACAAGTGGTCACAACCTACACGCGCTTGCTTCGAATGAGCTGCCAGGAACTTCAACTTGGGGAAGAGAGAAAGTGGGAGAGAGCGAGAGAGACTTGACTGAGGACCGTGATGTGGGCGGCGCCGGGACCCTCGAGTTCTCCACACCAGCCGTCGCCGACAGCACACAATGATGTACAGAAGGAAGCGTCAGGTTTGTGCCTTTATCAGTATTTTACTGTGGTAAAGATAGTTGTCTGTTGCCCAGAATGTTATTTCCTTATTCATTAATCCCATTCCTCCAAACCTGTTTTTATTGCATCGCAGTTTGTAAGTTTATGTTGGAGCAGCAGCCATTAATTCCAAACAAGGACCAAAATTCAGATTTTTGTTGTCATGCACATTGGAAACTCTAATCATTTTGGAATTTAAGGCGCAGCTTTGCAAACAGACAGGGTGTCTACTGAGAAAATTGGGTGTTTATTGACCTGCAGGAAACCCGAAATCTTCAGCTGAAGATATTTCACACTGCTGTAATAGAGATGAGGGAATATCCAGACTGATTTGTCACTTGGCACATCAAGAATGGCCATGGGGATAGAAACAAAATACTGGAGTAACCCAGCAGGTCAGGCAGCATCTCTGGAGGAAAGGAATGGGTGACGTCTCGGGTCAGAACCCCGAGGGTATCATCGGTATAAACCAGTATCTGCAGTTCCTTCCTACACACACGGCCATGGGGATATTTCTGTCAATATGCCTGTCAATAATTGAGGTATTTGTGTATTCGGTCAGCCCTCGCAACAGTAATATGTGTAAGAAGGGACTGCAGATGCTAGTTTAAACCAAGGATAGACACAAAAAGCTGGAGTAACTCAGCGGGACAGGCAGCATCTCTGGGGAGAAGGAAGGGGTGACGTTTCGGGTCGAGACCCTTCTTTAGACTGGGAAGCTTTTAGACCTGCCTTTGAATCACTGTCCCAGCAAAGGAGTTTGAATGATCAGAGGTGTCTTGGCAGCTACAATATGTCCCCATTGTGATTCTCCAACGTTTATTTGTCTGCACTCAAAGTTAAATCTCAGTAGATAATTTTAGCATTTGATAATTCATTGATTATTGTGTAGGAAAGAACTGCAGATTCTGGTTTAAATCGAAGGGAAACACAGAATGCTGAAATAACTCAGCGGGTCGAAGGGAGAGACAGAATGCTGGAGTAAGTCAGTGGGTCAGGCAGCATCTCTGGAGAGAGGTAATAGGTGACGTTTTGGGTGGAGACCCTTCAGATTGATATCAGGGGAGGGGGCGTGACAAAGATAGAATGTAGTTGGAGACATTGGTGGGAGAACTGGGAAGGGGGAGGGGATGGAGAGGGAAAGCAAGGGCAATCTGAAGTTAGAGAAGTCAATGTTCACACCACTGGGGTGTAAACTACCCAAGCTAAATATGAGGTGCTGTTCCTCCAATTTGCACTGGGCCTCACTCTGACAATGGAGGAGACCCAGGACAGAAACATCAGATTGGGAATGGGAGGGGTAGTTTGAAGTGCTGAACCACCGGGAGATCAGGATGTTAAGACAGACTGAGTGGAGGTGTTCAGCGAAACAATTGCTGAGCCTGTGCTTGGTCATCTCTTGCCGATGTAGAGAAGTTGACACCTGGAACAGTGGACACAGTCGATGAGGTTGGAGGAAGTGCAAGTGAACCTCTGCCTCACCTGGAAAGGCAGTTTGTGTCCTTGGATGGAGTCGAGGGGGGAGGTAAAGGGACAGGTGTTACATCTCCTGCAGTTGCAGGGAATGTACCTGGGGAGGGGGTGGTTTGGGTGGGGAGGGACGAGTTGACCAGGGAGTTTCAGAGGGAATAGTCTCTACGGAAAGCAGAAAGGGGAGGAGATGGGAAGATGTGGCCAGTAGTGGGATCCCGTTCATTGTTGATTGTCGTCTCTGTGTTTAAAGCCAATACAAATGTGATGTACTTTGACTTTGGGAGATTCTACCGAGAGAGTGTTCATTAGAATGTGTTTCTCTTTTACATCAACCAGCTTCAGCCACTGAGTAACTCTGTTCAAAGGGCACAACAAAAGCTGATTAGTTAAATTTCTTCAACAGTATTTGAAACGCACCTCACCGAGGATGCCGGCACCGGGTTCCTGAGCCCAGGAAAGCTGAGGCAATTCACCAAAGCGGTGGGCATGAGGGGACACGAGAATGGTCAGTGGCTCTAAAGATAATGGAGCTCAAACTTGCATCTTTAAACGTGTGCAGTATGAAGAGCACTGCCCGATGTGTTAATGCCTTGCACTCACGCGGCAGCGCGACTCGCTTTGCAGCGGCCCCTACAGCCTGTCTGTCTTTTTTTTGTCTAGGTAAATGTAATTGTGTTTTTTAATACTGTTTTTAACTGTGTATATGCGGGGGGGGGGGGGGGGGGGTGAATGGGAAGGGGAAACTTAAATCTCTTCCCTGCATGGGAGACCCGCCCTTTTCCCTGTCCGGTCTCCGTTGTCATTAGGGCCTAGCACCGTGGAGTAGCATCCAACCGGAACGACCTGGGGGCTCCAATCACGGAGCCTGCGGAGCTGCGGACTTACCACCGTGGGGCTGGCCGGCCTCGGAGCGTGGGGAGCGGTGGTGGCTTGCTGCTGCGGCCCGACCCCGGAGCTCGGATGCTCCAGCTGCAGACCGGTGGATGGGACATCGGGAGCTCGCGGGTTCGGTGGGAGACCGCTTTTCGGAGCTCCCGCAACGCAACTTCTCCAGCCCATGTCGTGGGGTTGGAACGACCCGGTGCGGTGCCGTACATCGCCCGGCGAGGCTTTAACCGCCGCGGGACATTCCAACGCCTGCCGGGGGCTGCAACATCGGGAGAAAAATGGTGCAGGGGAGAGAAAAGCCTTTGCCTTCCATCACAGTGAGGAGGAGATTCACTGTGATGGATGTTTGTGTAAATTGAATTTTGTATGTTTTCTAGGAATTGTCTTTGTATGGCTGTGGAAATGGAGCCTCACTGAGGTTCAAATGACATGGAATAAAATATTGTATTGTATTACCTGGCTAAGGTCAAGGCAGATGTGACTTTTCTCCAGGAGTGCGGGCTGCCACACCTCCGCTGCTATCGGAGGTGGTCGCGATGGAGGCCCCATGGACTATCGGTGTGGTCTGGGGGCAATGACTGTCGCGTTTCTGGCCTGGGGATCTTGCTGCGGGGTGGGAACTTCACCATCACTGAGGTCAGGGAGGTGGTTGGGGGGCGTCTCCTCATGGTGGATGCTATGTACCGTGGTTCTCCGCTCCGGCTGATTAATGTGTATGCCTCACCCACCTCACGCCAGTGTTCTTCTCTGACCACTGCCTCCTTCAGGCTTCCTGTCACCTACAGGAGGACCAGAAGGTAGGCAGAGGGACGTGGAAGTTAAACATGAAGCTGTTGACCCCAGAGAACGTTGAGGAGCTAAAGAGGGAATACACATGTTGGAGAACGGTGAAGCCCCTCTTTGACTCCCCGACATTCTGGTGGGAAGCAATCAAGGAGAACATTAAGAGTTAAAGAAGGAACTGCAAATGCTGGAGAATCGAGGGTTACACAAAAAGCTGGAGGAACTCAGCGGGTGCAGCAGCATCTAAGGAGCGAAGGAGATAGGCGACATTTCGGGTCGAGACCCTTCTTCAGACTGGTCAGGGATCAGGGAAACGAGAGATATAGACGGTGATGTGGAGAGATAAAGAACAATGAATGAAAGATATGAAAAAAAGTATCGATGATAAAGGGAACAAGCCATTGTAAGCTGTTTGTGGTGTGAAAATGAGAAGCTAGTGCGACTAGGGTGGGGGAGGGAGATAGAGATAGAGGGAATGCCAGGGCCCGAGGGCTGAGGGAGAGTGGGAAGGGAGGAGACAGCAAGGGTTAAGAGAATTGAGAAAATATTGAGAACATTAAGAGGTTCTTCATAGTTAAAGGGGTTCAGAGAGCAAGATAGTCAGAGGGAATTGTGCCAACTCCAGACAGATTTGCAACAACTGCTCCTTCTGCAGTCGAGAGCGGTGGATGATGATCTTGGAGGATTCAGAGGTGAAGAGCTGAGCTTGCCGGTCCTTCAACTCTCTAAGTTCCTCCCTCACATCCACCCCGCTCGACTGCAGAAGGAGCAGTTGCTGCAAATCTGTCTGGAGTTGGCACAATTCCCTCTGACTCTGTCTTGCTCTCTGAACCCCTTTAATTATGAAGAACCTCTTAATGTTCTCCTTGGTTGCTTCCCACCAGAGTGTGGGGGAGTCAAAGAGGGGCTTCACCGTTCTCCAACATGCGTAGTCCCTCTTTAGCTCCTCGACATTCTCTGGGATCAACAGTTTCGTGTTTAACTTCCACGTCCCTCTGCCTGCCTTCCGGTCCTCCCGTAGGTGACAGGAAGCCTGAAGGAGGCAGTGGTCGGAGAAGAACACTGGCGTGAGGTCAGTGTGTCTCACCGTGACGGCTTCGTCGTGAAGACGAAGTCTATCGGAGATCGGGCTAAAACCGTCCGATCTCGACCAAGTGAACTGCGGCTGGGACCCGCCTGCGGGGTCGCTGAAGGCGTCACGCAGCTTTGCGTCTTTTTACCATCTCCATCAGAAACTTGGACGTGCTGCCCAGTCTGCTGTCGGCACTGCCGGATCGTCCAGCCGCATCAATGATGCAGTTGAAGTCACCGGCCAGAACGAGCTGCCGGGACGTGGCCAGCAGCACTGGGAGCTGCTGGAGAACGGCCAGCCGCTCGCTCTGCGTGGGTGAGGCATACACATTTATCAGCCGGAGCGGAGAGCCACGGTACATAACGTCCACCACAAGGAGACGCCCTCCAACCACTTCCTTGACCTCAGTGATGGTGAAGTTCCCTCCCCGCAGCAAAATCCCAGGCCGGAAGCACGACAGTCATTTCCCCCCGACCACACAGACAGTCCGTGGGGCCACCATCGCGACCACCTCCGATAGCAGCGGAGGTGTGGCAGCCCGCACTCCTGAAGAAAAGTCACATCTGCCTTGACCTTGGCCAGGTACTGTAAGGCATTAACACATCGCGCAGTGCTCTTTATACTGCGCACGTTTAAAGATGCCAGTTTGAGCTCCATTGTCTTTAGAGTCACTGGACCATTTCCATGTCCCATCATCCCCACCGCTTCGGTGAATTGCCTCAGCTTTCCTGGGCTCAGGAATACAGCGTGTGAGGTGAGTATCAGGTGGCGTAACCAAAGTTGTCGTTGCGGGGGGCCTTCTCGTTCCACCCCCTTTTGGGCATGCCGCTTCCTTTGTCTTCTGTAGCTGGGGCCCAATGGCCTCTGCGCTGCTCCCGGTCGCCCGGAGCTGGGGACCATGCCACTGCAATGCTCCCGGTCGCCCGGAGCTGGGGCCCATCGGCCGTTGCACTGCTCCCAGTCCCCTGGAGCTGGGGTCCACTTGCCGTTGTGATGATTCCTGTCTCCGGGGCTGGAGCCCCTCAACCACTGCGCTGCTCCCGATGTCCTGGGGCTGGAGCCCCTCGGCCACTTCTCTGCTCTCGGTCTCCTTTTCCTCCCCCGTTTTCTTCCTCTGCCTCCCTCGTTGGGACTTCCCGGTCGCCTCATCCTCCGACGAGGAGGAGAGGTTGCTGCCTTCTGTAAGAGAAAGACACCTTTTTTGTGATTTTCTTTTGGACTTACCAATCTTTTCCAGCCTTGGCTCTTTGGGCTGACCCCTCTTCTTATACTTCACCATTGTCCATTTCTCCTGCTGTTCCCCCTCCTCCATCGACTCTCCCTCTGGGCAGGATGCTGGGCGTCTCCTTCTGGCACTTGGGGCCTCGAGGTGGTCGGGCTGTCCTCGTCCGTGTTCCCTCTTTCTGCTGGGGTCTTGGCAGTGGTGGGGGGTGCCTCACCCCCCTTTGGGTGCTGGCAGCAGCTCCTCTTGTTGCCTGTGCATAGGTGCAGGCTCTTTTAGGGCAAGCCCTGTAAAGGTGGCCTGCCTCCCCGCACAGGTTGCAGTTCTTGCTGGCCTGACAGTCCTTTGTCTCATGGCCCTCCATCTTGCAGTTTTTGCAGACAACTGCAGTGCATTGGGCCATCACATGCCCAGGCTTGTTGCATTTCCTGCACAGCCTGGGTTGCCCTACATAGCTCAAGTACCCTCGGTTTCCTCCAATCGCGAAAACCGAGGGGGGTGGACGATGTCCACCCTCAGCTTGATTGCTGGTCGATTTCTCCATCCTTGTCCACACAGTCTCCTGTTCCCTCCACGTAGCGAGCAAGGAAGGTGAGGACATCCACTACGGGCACATGTGGGTTAAACATGTGCACCGTAATGAACCTTTCCTTCTGGGTGGGGAGGGTGAAGAGCGGCTGCACTTTCAGCAGCGACAGCGGAGCTTCATTTCCCCTCTCCCGGAAGACTTCCATCACCTTCTGCCATCCCGTTGGATACTTGAAGGTAACATCAAAATATCCGTTACCCGGAAAATCCTGGAGGCAGTAGATGTCCTTGGCCTCAAATTTGCAGGCCTCTAGCAAGACCTTCTTCACGAACAGGTCTCGTGAGAAGGGGTCCCCTTGCTGAGGTCCTTGACGCTTATTCGCAGGGTATTCCGAATACCCTGCACTCCTGCTCCTGCTCCTGCTGACATTGTGGCTGAATAAGGTGTTAGGTTGGTTTCCCAACCAGCATGGATCCACCTCTAAGCCTGCAGCCGACCGACTCCTCAACGATTTCGCTCCGCAATCCACGGCCCTTGTCCCCAAGGAACCGCCAGAACTGTTCTGATAAGAACAGATAGTCTCTTTCACATAAGAACAGATACTACACTTGATCTTAGCCAAAAGGCCGAGAAGCGACCACACAGACAGACTATAGAAATGATCCTTAAAAGTATAACTGGCACATTGCGTGGCATCTGCACCAGGCCCAACTTTCGCAATGCCGGGGACAGGTAGAACCTCAGCAGGTAGTGACACTTGGTCCCCACGTGCCTTGGCTCTACACTCCGCCTGATGCAGGGTGAGGGCACGCTTTTACCCCCGTTGTCTGCTGACTTGTACATTGTGGCCCGTCGCACCCGGTCTATCCTCGACCCCCAGATGAACTGGAAGACGGCCCGGGTGATCCCTGTGGCGTAGGAGGGAGGGACAGGCCACACTTACGCCAAGTACAGCAACCCCAAGAGCACCTCATACCTAATGACCAAATTTTTACCAGTTATGGAGAGGGAGTGTTGCCTCCACAGTTCCAGCTTCCTCCCCACCCTGGCTATCCGCTCCAGCCAATTCTTGTTACTCGCCTCAGGCACCCCCAAACCAGATCCCCAGCACCTTCACGAAGTCAGGCTTGATGGTGAACGGGACGGAAGATCGGTCGGGCCAGTTGCTAAAGAGCACGGCCTCGCTCTTCCTGAGGTTCACCCTGGCTCCCGTGGCCAACTGAAACTGGTCGCAAATACTATCAATCTGCAGACCGACCCTGGATCTGAGCAGAAGACGGCGACATCATCCATGTACAGGGAGGTTTTTACTTGAATGCCCCCACTGCCTGGCAATGTCACTCCTCTTATTATCGCATCCTTCCTGATGGATTTGGCAAAGGGTTCAATACAGCAGACAACAAGACAGGAGAGAGAAGGCAACCCTGCCTGACTCCAGACCTTACACAGAAACTGTCTGATTCCCACCCATTGATTTGGACTGCACTACGGATATTGGTGTAGAGCAGTTTCATGCAATTTCGGATTCCCTCCCCAAAACCCATTTCGGAGAGCACATCTCTCATGTACTTGTGCAAAATCCTGTCAAAGCCTTCTCCTGGTCCAAGTTGACTACGCAGGCGTCTACCCGTCTGTCCTGCACGTAGGCGATGGTATCTCTCAGCAGCTCTAGGCTGTCTGAGATTTTCCTGCCAGGTACAGCACAGGTTTGGTCCAGGTGGATCACCTGTCCCAGAGCAGACTTGACCCGGTTGACGATGACTTAAGACAGGATCTTGTAGTCTACATTCAACAATGTTAGGGGTCTCCAGTTCTTTATATCCTTCATCTCCCCCTTCTGCTTGTAGATTAGGCCGATGCTGCCCTTCCTCATGGAGTCTGACATGCTGCCAGCTAGAAGCATGTCATTGTACACTTCTAGCAGTTCCGGGCCCATCCAGTCCCACAGAGCCGAATACAACTCGGCCGGTAAGCCAACGTTTCCGGGAGTTTTACTCGAGTCAAAGGAACGGATGGAGCCAGTCAGCTCCTCAAGGGTCAGACTGACCCGCTTGCTGTCCTCCAAGACCTCCGTGATCGAGGATAGGAAGTTCTGGGAGGTGGTAGTGTCTGTGGCCTTATGGTCACAAAAATCTGTGTAAAAGGATTTGCAGATCCTCAGCATGTCCGTCTGCGTGGATGCTACCGAGTAGTCCTCCTCTCTAAGGCTGTTCATCACAGAGCTCACCCTGAGAACCTTATGGAAGAAGAAACGTGAGCACGTCTCATTCTGCTCCACATGGCGGGCCCTGAATCGGAAGGATTGGGCCCGGACCTGCTAGAAGTGTACAACGACATGCTTCTGGCTGGTAGCATGTCAGACTCCATGAGGAAGGGCAACATCACCCTAATCTACAAGCAGAAGTGGGAGATGAAGGACATAAAGAATTGGAGACCCATAACACTCTTGAATGTGGACTACAAGATCCTGTCCAAGGCCATCGCCAATCGGGTCAAGTCTGCTCTGGGACAGGTGATCCACCCGGACCAAACCTGTGCTGTACCTGGCAGGAAATCTCAGACAGCCTAGCGCTGCTGAGAGATACCATCGCCTACGTGCAGGACAGACGGGTGGATGCCTGCCTAGTCAGCTTGGACCAGGAGAAGGCCTTCGACAGGATTTCGCACACATACATGAGGGACGTGCTCTCCAAAATATGGTTTTGGGGATGGAATCAGAAATTGGATCAAACTGCTCTACACCAACATCCGTAGTGCAGTCCAAATCAATGGGTGGGAATCAGACAGTTTCTGTAAAGTCTGGAGTCAGGCAGGGTTGCCCTCTCTCTCCTGTCTTGTTTGTCTGCTGTATTGAACCTTTTGCTGAATCCATCAGGAAGGATGCGAGCATAAGAGGAGTGACATTGCCAGGCAGTGGGGGCATTCAAGTAAAGACCTCCCTGTACATGGACGATGTCGCTGTCTTCTGCTCGGACCCAGGGTGGTTCGCAGACTGATTAGCATCTGCGACCAGTTTGAGTCGGCCACGGGAGCCAGGGTGAACCGCAGGAAGAGCGAGGCCATGCTCTTTGGCAACTGGCCCGACAGATCCTCCGTCCCCTTCACCATCAAGCCTGACTTCTTGAAGGTGCTGGGGATCTGGTTCGGGGGGCTGAGGCATGTAACAAAAATTGGCTGTAGCGGGATAGCCAGGGTGGGGAGGAAGCTGGAGCTGTGGAGGCAACGCTCCCTCTCCATAACGGGAAAGAATTTGGTCATCAGGTGGAGGTGCTCTCGGGGCTGCTGTACTTGGCACAAGTGTGGCCTGTCCCTCCCTCATACGCCACAGGGATCACCCGGGCGATCTTCCAGTTCATCTGGGGGTCGAGGATGGATCGGGTGCGACGGGCCACAATGTACAAGTCGGCAGACAACGGGGGGTAAAAGCGTGCCCAACGTCGCCTCATTCTGATGGCCACCTTCGTGTGTGGCTGCATCAGCGGAGTGTAGAGCCAAGGCACGTGGGCACCAAGTGTCACTACCTGCTGAGGTTCTACCTGTCCCCGGTGTTGAGAAGGATGGGCCTGGCGCAGGTGCCACGCAATGTGCCAGTCAGCTGGACATTGCCGCCCCATCTGTCGTCGGTGGAAGGGTTCTTCGGACCAACACCTTTGACCACATGTCCATCGGGCAGTGGTCAGCACAGAATGTCCTGCAGGCACTGCAGGGAAAGGACTCTATGGACCCGGTGGCGTGGTTCCCTGAGCAGACTGCCCTGCTTGTCTGGCAAAATGCCTCATCGCCAGAACTCACCAACAAGCACCAAGACCTGGCTTGGCTGGCGGTGAGGGGAGCCCTCCCAGTCAGATCCTTCCTGCACCGTCGGAACCTCACTGCCAGCGCACGCTGCCCTCGGGACGGCTGCTATGGCGAGGAGACGGTTGCCCACCTCTTTACAGAGTGTGGGTTTGCTAAAAGAGTCTGGAGGAAAACGCAAGGGTCCCTGGTACGCTTTATCCCAAACAGCTCCGTCACAGAGGACTCGGTGATTTACGGACTGTTCCCAGGGACACATTCAGAGACTGACATCGAGTGCTGCTGGAGGGTCATCAACTCGGTAAAAGACGCCCTTTGGTCTGCCCGAGCATTGTTCACCACCCAGCAGAGCGAGATGTCCGTCAGGGAATGTTGCCGACTGGCCCAGTGCAGACTGCAGGAGTACGTGCTGAGGGAGAAACGCACTGAACGCCCTTCCGCTGCTCATGGGGGTACGGTATGGTGGAGCTAAGGGAAGGTAGCACGAGTGGGGGACTGATTTGTGGAAATTTGGAGGAAAGAAATGTCTAAACTGTATTGATCTATTGTACAGCCTCTGAAAATGTCGGATGGATTTTCCGCAAGGTTAATGTATTGTATATATTTATCATTCGAATAAAGTATATTTTGAAATTAAAAAAAAAAAAAAAGTATCTGTTCTTATCAGTTTAATATCTGATACGTCCCTTATCTAGGGACCATATATTAAATTGATTTTTGGAACAGGGAGATGGAATAGGGGCTTGCTCCGTCCACTCCACGCATCGACCCAGTATTGCAGTGCCTCTGGGAACGGTGCACTTCCCTTTTGGGAGATTTTCAAAGTTCAAAAGAAGAGACAAAAATGCCTCCTGGTGCTTGCTTAAAAGCAGCATGGGGTCTGCCTGCTGCCCTCTCTCACTCTGCGTGTGCGCCTGTGTTGACGGACTGCTCAAGTCAAATATTACAACATATTTTACAACATATAGTCCTCCGCCAGTTTCGCCACCTCCAACGTGACCCCTCCACCTGCCACATCTTCCCATCTCCCCCCCTGTCTGCCTTCCGCAAAGACCGCTCCCTCCGCAACTCCCTTGTCCATTCTTCCCTCCCCTCCCACTCTACCCCTTCCCCGGGCACTTTCCCTTGCAACCGCAAGAAATGCAACACTTGTCCCTTCACCTCCCCCCTCCACTCCTTTCAGGGACCGAAGCAGTCCTTCCAGGTCCGACAGAGGTTCACCTGCACCTCCTCCAACCTCATCTACTGCATCCGCTGCTCCAGATGCCAGATGATCTTATTCGGTGAGACCAAGCGGAGGCTTGGCGATCGCTTCGCCGAACACCTCCGCTCGGTCCGCAATAACCAACCCGACCTCCCGGTGGCTCAGCACTTCAACTCCCCCTCCCCATTCCACATCCGACCTCTCGGTCCTGGGCCTCCTCCACGGCCAGAGTGAGCAACACCGCAAGCTGGAGGAACAGCACCTCATATTCCGCTTGGGGAGTCTGCATCCTTTGGGCTTGAATATTGAATTTTCTCAATTCTGTTAACCCTTGCTGTCTCCTCCCCTTCCCACCTCTCCCTCAGCCCTCGGGCCCTGACATTCCCTCTATCTCTATCTCCCTCCCCCACCCCAGTCGCACCAGCTTCTCATTTTCACACCACAAACAGCTTACAATGGCTTGTTCCCTTTATCACCGATACTTTTTTGCATATCTTTCACTCATTGTTCCTTATCTCTCCACATCACCGTCTATATCTCTCGTTTCCCTGATCCCTGACTAGTCTGATGAAGGGTCTCGACCCGAAACGTCGCCTATCTCCTTCGCTCCTTAGATGCTGCTGCACCCGCTGAGTTTCTCCAGCTTTTTGTGTACCCCTGCTCAAGTCAAATACTTTGCCTTCCTTTATTTCACCAGTGGATACTTTCAAGGGAAAAGAGGACGCATTTCAACCCAAACTTCTGGGAAGGAGAAAAGAATTCTTCAGCAAATTCTTCAAACTCACAATTGCCCGCTCAAGTCGCTACAATCGGGGTGACGTCGGTCTGAAGAGGAGAGACTGAGATGCACGTCAACCACAGCGAGCACCACACCGCTAAGGTAGGACTCACTCACTCTCTGACCGGGGCAGGGGTGAATTTAGCGCCTTTGCACCAATGAGCGGCCGGAGGGCGAGCCATGGTTTGGTCAATGTGGCGCACCCGTCCCCCCGACAGAAGCCCTGGCCGCACGTTCTGGGAGCGGGGACGGGAGGGCGGCCGGCGCACTGCGCTGTCGGCTGTGTATTGGCAAGGCGTCTGTTTGTCTGTCGCTAGTGTGCCTGGATGGGTCAGGGGGTGCGTGGGTACCGCCAGAGGTAATGACAAGGCCTTTGTGGATTTGTCACGAGCCAGGTTTAAGGCTGAGGAGGAGAGGGCAGCAAGCAGGTGGCTGACTGGCTGGTGGAGGGGAAAGGCAAGGCCAGTGTGAGCATGAGCAGCAGTTTTGCGCCGGAGGCGACTTTTCTAAGTTGCTCTGAGAAGCCTCTCGCGTGTCTGCAAAGAAGTCTTCAGGAAATTAATTGGAAAGCTAGGCTGAGGAAAGGAGAGGGTAAGAAATGGAATCCGTGGTCGGGCTACAAGAACCCGTGTTCCTGTGCCCAGTGGAGATGTGGTTCAGTTGCAAAATTTACTTTGTGTTGAGAGAGACAATAGTCAATAGGTGCAGGAGTAGGCCATTCGGCCCTTCGATCCAGCACCGCCATTCAATGTGATCATGGCTGATCATCCCCACTCAGTACCCCGTTCCTGCCTTCTCCCCATATCCTCTGACTCCGCTATTTTTAAGAGCCCTATCTAGTGCTCTCTTGAAAGCATCCAGAGAACCTGCCTCCACCGCCCTGTGAGGTAAAGAATTCCACAGACTGTGAGAAAAAGTGTTTCTCGTCTCTGTTCTTAAAAGGCTTAATCCTTATTCTAAAACTGTGGCCCCTGGTTCTGGACTCCCCCAACATCGGGAATATGTTTCCTGCCTCTAGCGTGTCCAAAGCCTTAACAATCTTATATGTTTCAATGAGATTCCCTGTCATCCTTCTAAACTCCAGAGTGTACAAGCCCAGCTGCTCCATTCTCTCAGCATATGACAGTCCCGCCATCCCGGGAAGTAACCTTGTAAACCTATGCTGCGCTCCCTCAACAGCAAAAATGCCCTTCCTCAAATTAGGGGACCAAAACTGCACACAATACTGCAGATGTGGTCTCACTAGGGCTCTGTACAACTGCAGAAGGACCTCTTTGCTGCTATATTCGATTCCTCTTGTTATAAAGGCCAACATGCCATTCGTTTTCTTCACTGCCTGCTGCTGTACCTGCATGCTTACTTCAAAGGACTGATGAACAAGGACCCCCAGATCCCGTTGTACTTCCCCTTTTCCCAACTTGATGCCATTTAGATAGTAATCTGCCTTCCTGTTTTTGCTACCAAAGTGGATAACCTCACATTTATCTGCATTAAAACTTCATCTGCCATGCATCTGCCCACTCTCCCAACCTGTCCAAGTCACCCTGCATTCTCACAGCATCCTCCTCACAGTTCACGCTGCCACCCAGCTTTGTGTCAGCTGCAAATTTGCTAATGTTACTTTGAATTCCCTTCATCCAAATCATTGGTGTATATTGTAAATTGCTGGTCTGGTGGATCTTATCAAATGCTTTCTTCCAGGTACATACATCCATCCAGCATGGTAAATGCCACTGCTCCATGGTCACAGTTACCATTAGCCATCTCAGACCAGGAAGATTGTTTGTGTTCCAATGAGGATCTGAAGGAATCCACATTAGTCAGGATGGTGTTGGGCCTCCCAGGTTCTCTTACCTTTGTGAGAAAGGAGGGAGGGAGAGAAAAAACGGGGAATTATAGGAAGTGGGGAAGGTGTAGCAGCGCATTTGGTAAGCAGCGACAGGATCGGTCTAAGTCATCATGGATTTATGATGGGGGAAATGTTGTGTATGAGAATATGATTAGCATATTGGAATGTCTTGCGCAATTGTACGCATGCGCACAGAGACTCAAGATGGCGAGTTTCAACACCAGAATATTGTTAAGTACCTGTGTGTTCCGAGTCTTATTTAAGTCCTTTTCCAGCACCAATACATAACAATTTGGCGACGAGGATGTCGATTCCGTTAGCCGGAACAGAATTGTTGTTGTTTTGAGGCTTTTCTCAAGATGGACAGAAAGTGAAAGACACGTATGTTTTTTGGCACGCAAAAAGTTGGAACGGGAACGCACGATCGCCAGGCAACAAGCAGTGCTGTGGCGGGGCTGCGCAGCTAGAAGCTAGCAGCCTAGCAAGCTGAACAACGACGGTGGTTGCTTACCTTAAACGCTTTCCAGTGCCATGCAGCCCACGGCCAAGTCCAGAAACCGCCACCGACGTCGAGTGAGTGTCCAGTGCCGTGCAGCCCACGGCCCGAACCACCACCAACGACGAGAAGCCGAGTCTCCGAGTGCCAGCGCCGGTGATAACGGGGGGGACACATCGGTAAGCGGTGCAGCCCGTGAAGCCAGCGACGCCAGCCCGTGAGGACAGCCGAGAAGTCACCGATGCACCGGAGTCCAGCGACAGTCAAGTTGGACCGGTTAATTAATCGTAACAAAAGCTGGACTTTACGAATTAAATGTATTGTTCATTGATTACAATAATTAAGAGGATATATGAACACAGTACTCAAAGAACACGGCAAACTGTTTGATAACAGCACCCCATGGAGTACTGAAGGGATACCAAGCCAAAGTGTACGCACAAGACGAATACGGTGAAGCAAAGTTTTACAAGGCAGCCCCTGTTTCATATGCTGCTAGAAAACAGATTGATGCCGCTTTGGCATGACTTGCTGCAGGATGGCATTATCAAGCGGTGAAGACAGCAGATTTCACATGCCCGATCATAGCTGTTCCGAAACCGAATGGGAGCATGAGTCTGTGGCAATTACAAGCTCACAGCAAATATGGTGCTGAAAGTGGAACAGTGTCCACTTTGGAGGATTTGGAGAAAAGTTCTCTAAATTAGATCTCTCCCTTGCCTATCATCAGATAGAGTTAAGGGCCTGTCCCACTTGGCCGTCATTTGCGCGCCATTGACGCGACTTCCAAAAATGTGATCGTCGCGTTGTGACGCACGGGTAGCGTGTGGGTAGCGCGGGACGGGCGCATGAAGAGGCGTGGGGGAGTGTGGAGTTGCGCGCGGTATCGCGCGGCACTCCAGGATTTCGTGCTGCACAAAATCCTCGCTCTCCACCTGCGTGATGTAAGTCCGTTTCCAGCACCAATACATAACAGGAAATCATGCTTGAATTTTTTTTCTGGAATAATCTTCTGGAATTTTTTGAGGAAGTGCGATGGATAAGGGAGAGCCAGTGGATGTGGTATATCTGGACTTTCAAAAAGGTCCCATTCAAGAGATTTTATTTCGGAGTCACGTGAGTGACTGCGTGAACGTCCTCGGTCATTTATCCATGTGGAGCATGGATAGCGTCAGAGAGCGCTCATCCCACCAATGTTCCCTCCTGATATGATCCATGTATGGCATATCAGTAGAGATATACCGCCGACGGTAAGCCCAGAGACCTTTCAGGGTCCGGGCTGCGAATATATCGCCGGCGGACGAGCCCGTAGACTCGGTGGGTCCGGGCTCTAAGGTGCACCGCCTGCGGAGGAATTTCCCGCAGACGGATAACCCCGGAGACCCAGGCTGGAAGGTCACCGTCTTCGTATACCGCATGAAGCGAAAAACTCGGAAGTATGTCCAGGGAACGTACTGGAGTACAAGCGTGAGGTTCCAGAAAATTCTGGCATGGCATCAAGACCTTCGCTAAGGAAGAAACCTGAAGGCCAGAGTTCCCTCATGAAGGAGCAATCACGTCACGCCACAGAGATGCCGGCGGTGGGATACCATGCACCTGCAAAATTGTTCCTGAAAGGACCAGCAGTGAACAACGCTATGTGGGGGTTCAATGCACACTTCAAAATGAACTGCTTCCAGAAGAACGCCATCGGACCTGCCTGATAAATTCCAAATCTACAGGTTCAACTGAGGCCAGCAATGTCCAGCCGCCGAATCCTCTCTTCAGGAAACCTGCCCAAACAGGTACGACCCGGATGAAGAGTTAAAAGCTGTCCAGCTTCGCAAGGTATACAGCAACACGCCCACGCCGCTATCGACAGCAAGCGTTTCACTGAAGCTGGTGGCAGCTTCAAAACTGGGCCAGACGAGTCCTCAGGGAATTGGGTCCACGCACCCAGCAATCCTAAGCTGGGACGGAATTAGAACGCCGCACCAGGGCCTTTGGGCTTACCACAAGACACCAATAAGCATGAAGGTAGGTGGGTCTGGTTCTACCAGACCTATGCTATTCCAGCTGAAACTATCAAAGTTACCATGGTTGGACAAACAGTATTCAGCATTGCCGAAAACTAACCTTCATCAGTACTCGTCAGTTAATTACTAACTGATGCTGTTGCTTAAAGATGGATAATTACTAAATACCATCTTTAGTTACGGAGGCGGATGGGGTTTGCATGAGCTACAATTATTCAGTTATATTATTCACACTAGGTGCATTCTGTGGATTAAAAGTTTTGTGCAAAATATGCATAATCTGCTATGCTCAAGTCTAACTTGATACACTCTGGGTGCTATTAATGTTAATCACATGGGTGCAATCAAGTCAAAGGATCCGGTAAATAGTTTATCTAACTTCATTGGCATTGGCGTATCATCAGGTAAACGCAATGACAACACAGAATGGATGTGGAATCGCAAGTATTCAAGGACATTGTGGGCTTGATGGAACACCTAAAGATCAAAATGTTGCATCCAGGCTCAATCGGCAGTTGCAAAATACGTGGCGTATCAGTGGCGATGGATGCATTCACGCTACACTGGGGAAGAATGCTCATTGTGTCCCTCTATTTTACCTTCCCAGACGGGTCTTGCAAATTCAGCAATTCCCGCTTCAGGCATTTTCATAGTGCCTGACTGGCCTATACAGCCATGATTCCCACCGAGGGTACACAAAAAGCTGGAGAAACTCAGCGGGTGCAGCAGCATCTAAGGAGCGAAGGAGATAGGCGACGTTTCGGGTCGAGACCCTTCTTCAGACTGGTCAGGGATCAGGGAAACGAGAGATATAGACGGTGATGTGGAGAGATAAGGAACAATGAGTGAAAGATATGCAAAAAAGTATCGGTGATAAAGGGAACAAGCCATTGTAAGCTGTTTGTGGTGTGAAAATGAGAAGCTGGTGCGACTGGGGTGGGGGAGGGAGATAGAGATAGAGGGAATGCCAGGGCCCGAGGGCTGAGGGAGAGGTGGGAAGGGGAGGAGACAGCAAGGGTTAACAGAATTGAGAAAATTCAATACTCCCTACGGAATGATTCCCACCGATGTTGGGAATGATGATAGAACCTTGTATGGTATTTCCAGGTACTAATGGCTGGTTAGCCATGACCGGGAAACCATCCTCTGCATACATAAATCAATTCATTGACTTGCAGACTGGGAAGACCGCTTCCTGCGGCTAAGAATTGTCAAACCAAACTATGGACGTGCTCACTGCAATTGCAGGGATAGCCAACCAAAACAAATTGTACCTCCCTCATAGGGATGGGAGTATTTGTTAACACATAAGTTGACACGGATGACTGACGTCTTGAAGTTCAGTTCCATATGGGGTTGACAATCATTAAAGAGTGCCATTACTGTGCCGCTCATGGACGTTCTCAGACATATTGGCTCGACACCCCCCAGGCCAAGTACGCAGAGATTGGGATGTTAATCATTGGAACATCTCTGTCCTCGGCACACTAAAACCAAGTGGTTATGCTTCATGGCGCTGAGTCAGCACCACCGGTTCCAGTTTTGCCTAGCGGTTGACTGTGACAAGATGATTATTCTGCAGGGAAAAAAAAAAAAATTACATTATGTTATGACCTAATTAGCAGAATACGCAGGGACATTAGGTCAAACTAGAGAATTGCTGGCATATCCCATGGGACCTTCGGTTTGTATGTGGCCACACACCTACACACCAGTATGTGAAGGTCACTAGAGCCTTAGGACTCTGAACTAGCAATGATTGTTAGTCACATGAAGCCTCATAAGAGGAATTTCACTACAGACCTTATCGCTTCCGGTGGTTAATATGGGTTCTGGGATAACAGGAGTGAACACTGACATGAACAAGTCTCACTCCACTCGAGCTGCAACTATATCAGCAGCAGGGGGTAACTGGACGTTTCGCTCGGGACACCACTATCCTGGCGGCTGCTAGGATGGTCTAACGAACGATTCCCAAACAGTTAGAAATCCCTTTGCAGACCAGAGGGTATTTGCGCCTGTACATCTTTTTAGGCCTATGTGTAGTTAGTTGCCCTCCCGGTGGTGTAGAGGAGTGTTACTGTATTATCGACTATGTGTCCATTAAAAAGCATCAAAGTTTGTCCTATCCGTATGAGCATGGTCTGTAAATGATCATTATTAAGTAGAGCTCTTCAATTGAATGCAGTGATGGGATAGACAGCCATGGCATGAAATCACAGAGAGCGTATGACATCTTCACGTAGTCACTCTCACGTGACTCCGAAAAGTAAAAATAGTAAAGATATAAACTGATAAGACACTTAACAGTTTGAAGTTTGAATACTACAGATATTTTTGAGGAAGTTCGATGAGGGATGAATGCCGCTACGCTAACATCTACTCTATATAAGGATAAAACAAGAGGTATTTTAGTTCGACTTATATTACTTACAGAGTCAGATCAACTTCTGTTAAGACTGTGATTTATCACACCAGCTGCTTTAGAGAAGAAGATGTCACGCACGCGTGCTGGCTCGGGGTCTTCACGTAACCACTCATACGTAAACTCTACTCATAAGTAATGGAATCAAAACTTCAAAGTGTTTGGTTTAAGTTCTCGTTTTAATTTTTGACTATTAGTGTGCTCATATTCCAGCACGTTGGTATTGGAGGTAGGGTGTATTGATCATGGTTGAAAGAAACTGGTTGTAGAAGGAAAGCAAAGAGTAGGAATTTAACGGGTCCTCTTGCTGAATGGAGGCAAGTGACAGGTGGGGCCTCGTCTGCAAGGCTCTCGGTGTTGTGCACCCCCCCTCCCCCATAGGTTTTTATGTTTGTTAATGTTTATATAATCGATTTAGACGACGGGATCTAAATGCAATCTCCAAGTGTGCGGAAGACTCAAAGGCTGGGTGGCAGTGAGAGCTGTGAGGGAGGATTGCTAATGAGGCTGACTAGGGTGTACGCATTTGGTGATAGGTTGGGTGAACGGGCAGATGCAATATAATGTGGATAAATGTGAGGTATTCTCACTTTTGGTGGCAAGAAATCAGGATGGCAGAATTTTATTGAATGGTTGTTGTCAAATTTAGGAGAAGAGGGTGGTTGTGCAACGGAGACCTGCGTGTGCTTGTACATTAGTCACTGAAAGTTAATGGCATGCAGATTTACGCAGCAGCAAAGTGAAGAAAGCTTTCATAGAAAAATCGGAATGTGTTGAGGTGCAGGAGGAGGCCATTGTGGGTCCTACTGAGCCAGCACGCCTAATTGTCAATATGATCATGGTTGATAGTCCGCTATCAATAAAACTGTTGCCTCCCTTCTCCATATCCCTTGAGCTCCTCAGTATAACCCCTAGAGCTACTATCCAAACTCTCTCTTAAAATTCCATCAGTGATTTGGCCTCCGCACTGCCCTCTGTGGCAGGGAATTCCATAAATTCACAACTTTGGGTAAAAATGTTTTTGTTCTCAGCTCAGTCTTAAGATGACCTCCCTTTATTCTAGGGGACTGTGGCCCCCTGGTTTAGGGACTCGCCCAACATTGGGAACATTTGTCCTGCCATCTTAGGCTTGTCCAGTCCTTTATAATTGTATATTGTTTTTATGTAGATACCCCCTCATCCTTCATTGCTGAGTCTTGAGGATCTGGTTTAGGAGCAGAGGAGGACTCTACTGCATGTTGTTAGAGCCCTGGGTAGAGACCGCACCTGAGAGTTTTGTGTGCATTCGGTCTCCTAAATTGAGGAAGGTATATGTATTGCGTATTGAGGGACTGTCAGCGTGTGGTACCAGGTTATTTCCGGGTGGTGGAAACTGACATATGAGATGGAAGAATGGGTCGAATGGGCTTGTTATTCGTTGGAATTTAGAAGGATGAGAGAGTTGGATCTTATAGATACACTTAAGCATATTTTAAGGAGATAGGATTGGTAAGAGGGGAGGTTTCAGCGGAGACCTGGGTGTTCCTTGTACACCGGTCACTGAATGGAAAAGGTGGCGTGGTTTTGGAGGATACAAGCAAGTCGAGTGAAGAAAGCGTCATAGGAAAGAGATGGCCTTCAATACAATGAGGGATTTCAAGTTATAGGAGTAGAAAAGAGGTTTCGTTCTGCAGTGTGTGTAAATAGAGGGTCTGTGTGAGTGACCACATCTGGAGTAGATTGTGTTACCAGTTTTGGTCTCCTAATTTGTGAAGGACATCCTTGTGTGATTGAGTGCTTAGTGCACGCGTAGGTTCCACGTATTGATGTCCGTGTGAGTGCGGGACTTGTTTCAATGATGGAATGTGATTGATGTAAGACGTAGCTTGTATTCACTGAAGTGTAGAAGGATGAGGGGAGGGTGCTTATAAGTTATCATATAAAATTATAAAAGGATATCTGGCAGGCTAGATACTGGAAAAGAAATTTTGTTCCCTATGTGGGTAGAGTCCAGACAGGGGCCAATCTGTCTTAGATAGAATAGTAAGGTAGAGGTCATTTAGTGACCTGATGGTGAGAAAAAAAGCTGTATTTCACCCAGAGAGTGTTGTGTAATTTATGGAATTCTTGATCCGAGTGGATTTTTAGTGGATGGCCAAATCACTGGAGTGTGATTTAAAAAGGAGAGTTTGGAGAGAGCTCTAGGGGGCTCTAATGGAGCGGTTTAGTCGAGGTAATATGGGGAGAAGGCAGGCACGGGTTATTGATAGGGGACGATCAGCAATGATCACAATGTATGGCTGCAGTGCTGGCCATCGTAAAGTGGATTGTCGTCGGAGATGGCCCTCCAACGCTGCACGCCTATTTTCTTTTTGTTCGATGTTCGTAGTGGATTTAGACAGGCTAGATGCTATAGCCAAATATATTCCCGTAATTGTGGGCGTCCAGAAACCAGTGGTCTACATAGTATAAGAATAAGTGGTTGGGCCAGTTAGGGACTGAGATGAGGAAAAACTCGGTTTGTTCTCACCCATGAGAGAGATGTGATATTCAGTGGAATATTTTCTAGTGTGGAACGAGCCAGGCAAGTGGATGCCAAGATTTCAACTAGGATGTTTTAAAGAGAGATAGAAAGATTTAGCTCTTAGGGCTAAGGAGATCAGAGAGGGGATATGGGAGGAGAAAAAGAAGCCGGAACGGAAGAGAAAAACAGAAAAGGTAACTGATTATGGAATATCAGCCATGTGAATCATATTGAGGAAGGCAATTAAGTAAAGAAGGTAGCTTGGTTCGAAGGGCCGAAATGGCCTACTCTGCATCTATTTTCTATGTTAAGACTATCATATTGAATGACGATGCTGCCTCAAAGGGCAGTCAAATGGCTACTCCTGCATTTGAAATGTTTCAGTCGCAAGGAATGATGCTGAAAGCCACGGAGAGGGGGGGTGTTGTGTTTGCTATCAGAATTGCAAGCTGATGAAGGAGATAAGACTGAGTGCCGTTCACACCTTTTGTTTGTTTGCTTTTTTTACTCTGAGTGTCATTTACAATGGACTCAGTGGCTGTGCTTCCCTTGGAGAGGCTGCCTCGCCTGTATTTGTGAGACGCAGGCAGGCAGGAATATTCACCTCAACAGGGATCACTTTTTTTTGAAACCCACTCAATTTGTACTCGCCCCATGCGATCAGGACCCACCACAACAGTAGGTGTGAGCATTGGATTACTGTCCATATGTTTGAGGATAAAAAAGGCTTAGAGAACAGGCCCTCCTCGTCTCTCTCTTCCTCACATAGTGTTAATTATGTGTGATTAATAGTGACAGTTAACGAATTAAGTGCTTAACAATGACGTTAACGGATCAGTCTTTTTCTTCTCAGGAGGAATGTTTGATATATCGCATTGGGCCGAAAGTACTCGCTGGAGTTTAGAGGGACGATGGGGCATATCTCATTGCATCTCCTTAGCGAATAGTGAAAAGGCTTGGATAGAGTGGATGTGGAGTGGAGGGACGTTTGCACTAGTGGGAGAGCCTAAGATGAGAGCCATAGCCTACCGAATTAAAGGACGTTCCTTCAGGAAGGAGATGAGGAGGAATTTCTTTAGACAGAGGACGGTTGGTGAAACTGGAATTCTTTGCCGCAGAAGTCAATGGATATTGAGTTTTAAGGCAGATATAGATAGATTTGATTCTAAGTCGATTAGATACGGGATAGATCAGCCTGTACACGGACCTTACATTGGGCAGGTGGGCCCGAGCTCTTGACAAGGGCGGAAACGGAAGGGGCGGCCGAGGAGGGGGCGAAGAGTGGGCCTGCTCCCCACGGGTAAGCACTGGGTGGCCCCTAACCAGCCGCGCTCGGGAGAAACTCGGCCCGCAAGAAACGTCACCTCGCTCGCAGTCGGTTGGGCTACGGATGCTGCGTGACAAAGAAGTGGTCGGTGCAGCCTCTCTCCCTCACCTCCCTTCCCTCCCTCCCTTCCTGCTGCGGCAGCAGGCAGCCAGCCTTGTGTCTGCGCCCGTGACGTCGCCACAGGCTCAAGCACCGTGCCCTCCACGGTTCTGATTGGAGGGGTTGCAAGAGTTTTACATATTCAGGGCAAAGTTTGAGGAAAATGGGGTGGGTGGTGGGGGGGGGGGGGGGAGGCAGAGGCGTGCGGCGGCACGGGGGGAGGAGAAATGCCACAAACGGTGACAGGGCTGGCAAGGGAGGCCTTGCAGGACCCCAGGCTGGCTCGGAAGCGGGGAGGGCAGGCAGGATGTGAAAGGGTGCGCGCAGTTGCGAGGTATCGCTTCTCAGGCTTTTGGCTAAGATCAAGTGTAGTGCACTGAAGCTCGGTGCAGCCAACGCCAAGGCTCGGTGGGGGAGGGCCACAGTCTAACGCCCTTCCGCTGACTGGACATGGGGGGGTACAGTTTTAAAGAAGGAAACTGCAGATGCTGGAGAATCGAGGGTACACAAAAAGAAGCTGGAGAAACTCAGCGGGGTTCTGCAGCAGCATTAAGGAGCGAAGGAGATAGGCGACGTTTCGGGTCGAGACCCTTCATGGGGGGGTACAGTATTTGTGGGAGACGCCCCTCAATATAAGGGAAGGTATCCCACGCCATTGTGACATGAGTGGGGGACTGATTTGTGGAAACTTGGGAAAAAGAAAATGTCTAAACTGTAATTGATCTATTGTAACAGCCTCCGAAAATGTCGGATGGATTTTCCGCAAGGTTAATGTATTGTATATATTTATCATTCGAATAAAGTATATTTTGAAATATAAAAAAAAAAAAAAAAAATCTGTTCTTATCAGGTTTAATATTGATACGTCCCTTATCTAGGGACCATATATTAAATTGATTTTTGGAACAGGGAGATGGAATAGGGGCTTGCTCCGTCCACTCCACGCATCGACCCAGTATTGCAGTGCCTCTGGGAAACGGTTTGCAACTTCCCTTTTGGGAGATTTTCAAAGTTCAAAAGAAGAGACAAAAATGCCTCCTGGTGCTTGCTTAAAAGCAGCATGGGGTCTGCCTGCTGCCCTCTCTCACTCTGCGTGCGCGCCTGTGTTGACGGACTGCTCAAGTCAAATACTTTGCTTCCTTTATTTCACCAGTGGATACTTTCAAGGGAAAAGAGGACGCATTTCAACCCAAACTTCTGGGAAGGAGAAAAGAATTCTTCAGCAAATTCTTCAAACTCACAATTGCCCGCTCAAGTCGCTACAATCGGGGTGACGTCGGTCTGAAGAGGAGAGACTGAGATGCACGTCAACCACAGCGAGCACCACACCGCTAAGGTAGGACTCACTCACTCACTCTCTGACCGGGGCAGGGGTGAATTTAGCGCCTTTGCACCAATGAGCGGCCGGAGGGCGAGCCATGGTTTGGTCAATGTGGCGCACCCGTCCCCCCGACAGAAGCCCTGGCCGCACGTTCTGGGAGCGGGGACGGGAGGGCGGCCGGCGCACTGCGCTGTCGGCTGTGTATTGGCAAGGCGTCTGTTTGTCTGTCGCTAGTGTGCCTGGATGGGTCAGGGGGTGCGTGGGTACCGCCAGAGGTAATGACAAGGCCTTTGTGGATTTGTCACGAGCCAGGTTTAAGGCTGAGGAGGAGAGGCAGCAAGCAGGTGGCTGACTGGCTGGTGGAGGGGAAAGGCAAGGCCAGGTGAGCATGAGCAGAGTTTTGCGCCGGAGGCGACTTTTCTAAGTTGCTCTGAGAAGCCTCTCGCGTGTCTGCAAGAGGTCTTCAGGAATTAATTGGAAAGCTAGGCTGAGGAAAGGAGAGGGTAAGAAATGGAATCCGTGGTCGGGCTACAGAACCCGTGTTCCTGTGCCCAGTGGAGATGTGGTTCTGTTGCAAAATTTACTTTGTGTTGAGTGAGACAATAGTCAATAGGTGCAGGAGTAGGCCATTCGGCCCTTCGATCCAGCACCGCCATTCAATGTGATCATGGCTGATCATCCCCACTCAGTACCCCGTTCCTGCCTTCTCCCCATATCCGCTATTTTTAAGAGCCCTATCTAGTGCTCTCTTGAAAGCATCCAGAGAACCTGCCTCCACCGCCCTATGAGGTAAAGAATTCCACAGACGTTTTCTTCACTGCCTGCTGTACCTGCATGCTTACTTTCATAGACTGATGAACAAGGACCCCCAGATCCCGTTGTACTTCCCCTTTTCCCAACTTGACGCCATTTAGATAGTGTTAAAGAAGGAACTGCAGATGCTGGAGAATCGAGGGCACACAAAAGGCTGGAGAAACTCAGCGGGTGCAGCAGCATCTAAGGAGCGAAGGAGATAGGCGACGTTTTGTGTCGAGACCCTTCTTCAGACTGGTCAGGAATCAGGGAAACGAGAGATATAGACGGTGATGCCATTCACCTTCTGCCTTCCTGTTTTTGCTACCAAAGTGCATAACCTCACATTTATCTGCATTAAACTTCATCTGCCATGCATCTGCCCACTCGCCCAACCTGTCCAAGTCACCCGGCATTCTCACAGCATCCTCCTCACAGTTCACACAGCCACCCAGCTTTGTGTTATCTGCAAATTTGCTAATGTTACTTTGAATCCCTTCAACCAAATCATTGATGTATATTGTAAATTGCTGCGGTCCCAGCACCGAGTCTTGCGGTACCCCACTAGTCACTGCCTGCCATTCTAAAAGGGACCCGTTAATCCCTACTCTTTGTTTCCTGTCTGCAAACCACTTCTCTATCCATGTCAGCACTCTACCCCGAATGCCATGTGCCCTAATTTTGCCCACTAATCTCCTATGTGGGACCTTATCAAATGCTTTCTGAAAGTCCAGGTACACTACATCCACTGGCTCTCCCTCGTCCATTTTCCTAGTTACATCTTCAAAAAGTTCCAGACGATTAGTCAAGCATTATTTCCCCTTCGCAAATCCATGCTGACTCGGACCGATCCTGTTACTGCTATCCAAATGTTCGGCTATTTCATCTTTTATAATTGACTCCAGCATCTTCCCCACCACCGATGTCAGGCTAAATGGTCTATAATTCCGTTTTCCCTCCTCCGCCTTTCTTAAAAATTGGGATAACATTAGCTAACCCTACAATTCACAAGAACTGATCCTGAGGTCTATAGAACATTGGAAAATTATCTCACCAATGCATCCACGATTTCTTGAGCCACTTCCTTAAGTACCCTGGGATGCTGAACACCGGGCCCTGGGGATTCATCAGCCTTCAGTCCCATCAGACTATTCAACACCATTTCCTGCCTAATGTGGATTTCCTTCAGTTCTTCTGTCACCCCAGACCCTCTGGCCACTACTATATCAGGAAGATTGTTTGTGTCCTCCTTAGCGAAGACAGATCCAAAGTACCTGTTCAACTCATCTGCCATTTCCTTGTTGAATGCTTTCACCGAGGATCTAGTGGGAGGGTGGAACTGAAGGGAATCCATATTAGTCAGGAAATGGTGTTGGGTAACTGTTGGGGACTGAAGGCAATCCCCAGGGCCTGATGGTCTGCATCCCAGAGTACTCGAGGAAGTTGGTCTAGGAATTGTGGATGCATTGGTGATCATTTTCCAGTGTTCTCTCGACTCTGGATCAGACCCTGTGGACTGGAGGGTAGCTAATGTAACCTCACTTTGTGAGAAAGGAGGGAGGGAGAGAAAAAACGGGGAATTATAGACCAGTTAGCCTTACATCCGAAGAGGGGAAGGTGCTTGAGATCATTAATAAAGATTTAATAGCAGCGCATTTGGTAAGCAGTGACAGGATCGGTCTAAGTCAGCACAGAGGCTCAAAATGGCGATTTCAATACAAGAAGCTTGTTAAGTACCTGTGTGTTCCGAGTCTTATTTAAGTCCGATTCCAGAACCAATGCATAACAATTTGGAGACGAGGATGTCGATTCCGTTAGCAGGAACAGAATTGCGATAGTTTTTGAGGGTTTTCTCAAGATCGAACAGAAAGCTAAAGACAAGTATGTATTTGGCGCGCAAAAAGTTGGAACGGGAATGCACAATCGGCAAGCAACAAGCAGTGCTGTAGCGGGGCAGTGCACCTAGAAACTAGAAGCCCAGCAAGCAGAACAACGACGGTGGTTGCTTATCTTAAACGCTTTCCAGTGCCATGCAGCCCACGGCCAAGTCCAGAAACCGCCCCCAGCGTACAATGAGTGTCCAGTGCCGTGCAGCCCACGGCCGAACCACCACCAACCACGAGAAGCCGAGTCTCCGAGTGCCAGCGCCGGTGATAACGGGGGGACACATCGGTAAGCGGTGCAGCCCGTCAAGCCAGCAAAGCCAGCCCATGAGGACAGCCCGAGAAGAACCGATGCACCGGAGTCCGGATACAGTCAAGTCGGACCGGTGAATTAATCGTAACAAAAGCTGGACTTTACAAATTTAATGTATTGATAACAATAATTAAGAGGCTATATGTGTGCATTGCATGTATATGGCTTGAAATATATTGGTATATTATTATATTAGTACATTATTAATATTAGTATGTTGGTATAAATCGATTATTATATTAGTATATTATTATATTGGTATATTAGTATAAATCGATTAGTATATGAGAATTATTAGTAGTGAATTTATTGGATAACTGCTCAGTGATTTTGTAAAGGAATTAAGTCCATTGCAGAGACCGTTGTGTAAGAGGACGGCACGTTGTATACCTGAGTAGCAACAGTGTAACCATGGCTAATCTAATAGTAGGGAATGTGCCCCATCTAGAATCTGGATGTACTTTTGAGGAATGGACTGAGGTCTTTGAGGCATGGTTCACGTCAAATAATATCACTACAGAAGAGAAGCAAAGAGCATTGTTCCTTACCGGTTTAGAAGCAAGGGTTATCACACCCTATGGGCATTGCGGCAGCCAGCTAAGCCCGCTAGTAAAACGTACAAGGAATGTAAGGAGGTTTTACATGCTCACTTCTTGCCAAGACCAACAGAAATAGTGCAAAGATATCGATTTTATACATGCACACAAGCAAATGAAGCAATCCCTCAGTTCCTTGCAAGGCTTCGACAGTTAAGTGATGGGTGTAATTTTAAGGAACTGGAGAATATGCTAAGGGATAGGTTGGTGGTAGGATGTGCAGATGTTAACATCCAGCGGAAACTGTTGGGTCACCGAAATTAACCTTTGAGGACGCAGTCAACATGGCGACAGTGATGGAGGTTGCTGAACAAGACATAGAGCAAATCAAGAAGATCGGAAGGCCTCAAGATGATTTTACCTCTGTCCATCAAAGGAATCCACCAAGGGCATCCAGAGACAAGGTTCAATACTCCAAGAAGTACTGGAGATGTGGCGGCAGCCATGAGCCAGCGACGTGTAAATTTAGGTGCTTCAGGTGCTTGGGAACAGGTCACACCAAAAGCCAGTGTGATGCTGTTAGAGCTCACCAGCAGAGGAAGGGACGATTCCAGAAAAAAGCAAACCACTTAGAGGAGGCCGCTGGGAATTCATCAACCATGAGCCACTTGGAAGATGAATCAATCAACAAGCTGACGAACTCTGACCCGTGTACAGCCACTTTGATAGTGAACGGCAGACAGGTACAACTAGAAGTTGACACTGGAAGTCCATGGACTATCGTACCAGAAGAAGTCTTAAGTAAACTCGGTCTGGACCCCAGACTAGATCCCGTAGCCTCAAGCTGAAATCCTACACAGGCGAGAAGGTTGACATTTACGGACAAGCAGCGGTAGAGGTACAGCTCGAAACTCACAGGAAGCCAGAAACGCTGACCATAGTATTAGTAAAGAAAGGTGCAAGCCTATTGGAAAGAGACTGGTTGAGGAAATACCCTGGATGCTGTCAAATCTAGCCAGCCAGAACACACCGGGTTTAAGCCTAAATCCACTTAGTATTCACAGTTTGCAAGATGCCATGAACACAGTACTCAAAGAACACGGCAAACTGTTTGATAACAGCACCATGGAGTACTGAAGGGATACCAAGCCAAAGTGTACGCACAAGACGAAAACAGTGAAGCAAAGTTTTACAAGGCAGCCCCTGTTTCATATGCTGCTAGAAAGCAGATTGATGCCGCTTTGGATGACTTGCTGCAGGATGGCATTATCAAGCCGGTGAAGACAGCAGATTTCACATGCCCGATCGTAGCTGTTCTGAAACCGAATGGGAGCATGAGAGTCTGTGACAATTACAAGCTCACAGCAAATAAGGTGCTGCAAGTGGAACAGTATCCACTTTGGAGGATCTCCTGCAGGAACTAGAAGGAGGAGAAAAGTTCTCTAAATTAGACCTCTCCCATGCCTATCATCAGATAGAGTTAAGGGCCTGTCCCACTTGGCCGTCATTTGTGCGCCATTTACGCGACCTCCAAAAACGTGCTGCACGAAATCCTGGTGCGCTACCTGCATGTGTTAAGTCTGTTTCCAGCACCAGTACATAACACAAAATCTTGCTTGAATTTTTCTTCTGGAATTTTTTGAGGAAGTGGAATGGATAAGGGAGAGCCAGTGGATGTGGTAAATCTGGACTTTCAAAAAACCTTTGACAAGGTCCCACGCAAGAGATTAGTGTGCAAATTTCGAGCACGTGGTATTGGAGGTAGGGTATTGACATGGATAAAAACTGGTTGGCAGACAGGAAGCAAAGAGTAGGAATTAACGGGTCCTCTTCTGAACGGCAGGCAGTGACTAGTGGGGCGCCGCAAGGCTCAGTGTTGGCACCCCAGTTATTTGTAATATATATTAACGATTCAAAAGAGGGACTTGAATGCAATGTCCAAGTTTGCGGATGACCCAAAGCTGGGTGGCAGTGTGAGCTGCGAGGAGGATGCTATGAGGCTGCAGGGTGATTTGGGATAGGTTGGGTGAATGGGCAGATGCAATATAATGTGGATTAATAGTAAGATTAAATGAGAACTTACCAGTTTGAAGTTTGATCTTGATGTTCTGAGGAGTTACGTTGGTGATTACATGAAGATGGCCCGCCAGGCCTCATGCGTACCAAACTTCAAAGCAGCGGTATGAAATCACAAATAAACAACACCGAAGTACATAGTAGGATCAGTGACTCGAGAACTACCATATTATCCTTTATGAGAGAGGGTTGGGCGTGGCGGGCAAGTAATCACCAACGTAACTCCTCATAAAATCAAGATCAAACTTCAAACTGGTAAGTTCTCATTTAATCTTACTATTTTACTTCGGAGTCACGTGAGTGATTCCGTGAAGAGTCCAAAGCTTTGTGATTTCATGCCGCAGATTACAAATCTCGGCATCCCACTGCAGTGATTAACTCGAAAGAGAAATGCATGAGTAGTAACATTGCATTAAATGTAGAAATAGGGTTTATTTAACAACGTAAACGACAGTACCCCTTAAATTTAGGTACTTATAATGGCTATATTAAAGGGCTTAATATAGAGAAATCAATATTCATACCGTTGGTTGTAAGCTGCACAAGCGAAATATGAGATGTTATTCCTCCAATTTGCGTGTGGCTATTGTCAGTGACTTGTAAACTGATTCACCTTTGAAATATCAATGCATTCACTGTGTTGCAGGGTGACAAGACGGGTGGCTGGGCTGCTCCAATGTGCTTTGCTGCTTTTGTGTTGCAGAACAGGTAAGAATTCATTTCCACTTCTCTGAAAAGGTCCATTAGTTTCATGAGCTAAAACCACTGCCTCACAGCGCCAGAGACCCGGGTTCGACCCTGACCTCAGGTGTTGCCTGTGTGGAGTTTGCACGTTCTCCCTGTAACCATGTGGATTTTCTCCGGGTGCCCCGGTTTCCTCCCACATCCCAAAGATGTGCGGGTTTGTAGGTTAATTGGCCCTCTGTAAAATTACCCCTAATGTGTACGGAGTGGATGAGAAAGTGGGATAACACAGAATTAGTGTGAACGGGCGATCGATGGTCGGCGTGGGCTCGGTGGGCCAAGGGGCTTGATTTCATGCTTAGTTTAGAGATACAGTGTATGTTTTGGCCCACCGAGTCCACACAGACCAGCGATCACCCCGCATACTAGCACCAACCTACATACTACAGTACAATACATTACTATTTATTTCGTCATTGAGGTTCAAACGAAATTTGGTTTCTGCAGTCATACAAACAAGAAAAAGAACCAAGACACTACACAATTGACACAAACATCCATCACAGTGAATCTCCCCCTCACTGTGATGGAAGGCAAAGTCTTATCTCTCCCCTGCACTCCCCATTCTCTTCCCGATGTCAAATTCAAAGCCACCGGTGGGCGATGGTAAATAAGTCCCGCGGCCATTAAGGCCGTCACCGGGCGATATAAGGCCGTGCTCCGGGTCTTGACGTTGGAGCCGCTGGCGGGCGCTAGCAAGTCCCGCGGCTGTTAAAGCCGTGCCGGGCAATGTAAGGGCCCGTCCAGGTCATTTTCAACCCCGCAACTCGGGCGGGGGAAGTTGCCGCTGCGGAAGCTCAAAAAAGCGGTCTCCCACCAGGGACCCGCGAGCTTCCGGTGTTACCGTCCACCGGCCTGGGCTGGAGCCTCCGAATCTCCGGAGTCGGGCCGCAGCAGCACACCATCACAGCTCTCCACACTCCGAGGCTGGCCAGCCCCACGATGGTGAGTAAATCCGCAGCTCCGCGACTGGAGCCCCAGGTCGTTCCGATTGGAGGCCGCTCCACGGTGCTAGGCCCCAACGGCAACGGAGACCCGACAGAGAAAGGGTCGGGTCCTCCGTATAGGGAAAAGATTTTAAAAGTTTCCCCCAACCCCACACATTACCCAACTCAAAAAATTAAATTAAAGAAAAACACTATAACTACACTTAAACGAGACAAAAAATAAAAAAAAGACAGACGGACTGCAGAGGCCGCTGCGACATGAGTCTCGCTGCCCACCCACACTGTGGACCCTACTAGGGACAATTTATACTTTATAGAAGCCAATTAACCTACAAACCTGAATGTGTTTGGAGTGTGGGAGGAAACTGGTGCACCCGGAGTAAATCCGCATGGTCACGGGCAGAACATGCAAACTCCGTACAGGCAGCACCCATAATCAGGACCAAACCAGGGTCTCTGGCGCTGTGAGGCATCAACTCTACCGCTGCACCACCCTCTGTAACTCTAAAAAGATGCATGGATCACCTCTTTTGTGTTTGCGAAAAGGCAGTTATGCTTCATCTGTCTTGTCGACAGCCTGTCCCACACATACACTAGTTGGTGGGGCAACCCCAGACTGTGGGAAGTACGCCCGGAGAGGGCCATCCAAAGTCTCTGTTATTTCAGCCTTCCTCCATGTGAGTGACAAAGTTATAGTTTCAGATCCCTGTCCACAGGGATTGCCAGTGGCCAGAAGGTTCTCGGACTACAAGTGCCCAGACTTAGAGAGGCAGCCATGACTCTAGGACAGACGGAACCGCAATAACCCTGTGGAGATGAAGAGGGGGCTTTTGAGCTGCAGTGCTGCCATAACACAATACTTGCGTTCCTTAGAAATATTCTATGTTATACTTTTTCATCAGAAAAGAGGGTGGCGCCACAGTAGAGTTGCTGCCTCACAGCGCCAGTGACGGTGTTCAATCCAGACTATGGGTGCTGTGTGTACGGTGTTTGTATGGTCCCCCTCATGAACCTTGTGGGATTTCTCCGGGTGCTCTGGTTTCCTCCCACACTCCAAAGACGTACATGTTAGTAGGTTAATTGGCTTCCGTAACAATTGTAAATTGTCCTTAGTGTATGTAGGATAGTGTTAGTGTGCGGGGATCAGTCTGGTCGGCGTGGACTCGGTGGGCCAAAGGGCCTGTTTCCACGCTGTATCTCTAAACTAAAAATAATGTGTAGGAAGGAACTACAGATGCTGGTTTCAGCCGAAGATATTCATAAAATGTTGGAGTAACTCAGCGGACAGGGCAGCATCTCTGGGGAGAGTGAGTGGCCCTGGCTTATTTTGTCCCTTATTTTACCCCCAGTGTCGCCATCCACCCACACAGTAATTGGGGATTGTGGGTGAAAGTGCCCCACTGCCCTGTCTGGACACCAACATGGGAAACAAGCAACAATGATATCGTGTTTACTGGCAGGTGGCAGTCGGTTAATCCATTCCTTCCATGGGCCCAGAGACCCCAAGCAGTGACCCCCAGAGCAGATGGGCAGAGAGTACCCATAACCAGACCACAGACATCCAGACCCAGCCAGAGCAGCGGGCCTGGGCACCAGGGCAAGGTTGTTCACCGCAGAGTTCAAACCGGCAACTTCTCCCTTCTCACCGACCTTCGAGTGAGCGACGCAGCACGTACACATGCCTCATTCAGTTGAAACACCCCACTGAGGGCTACAGCGTTGCATCTACGAGTTAGTCACACTATTAAGTAGCAGGTAAAGATTCAATGATCTTTGTTTTTAAGCTTTTTTTTTGTAATAACAGTGGTGGGTGTCTGGAGAAAGGTCTCACGCATTCCTTTTCCCAGAGTTGCTGCCTGTCTCCGCTGAGTTACTCCAGCATTTAGTGTCTGTTTTCTGTGTAAACCAGCATTGCAGTTCCTTCCTACACAATGGTGGAAGTTGTAAAATGTATAAGTTTAGTTTAGTGATACAGTTGGAAACAGGCCCTTTGAGGCCCACCGAGTACGTGCCAACCAGCAATCCCCGCACAATAACACTAGGGACAATCTCACATTTTATACCATGAGCTCATTAACCTACAAACCTGTACAACTTTGGAATGTGGGAGGAAACCGGAGCTTCCAGAGAAAACCCCGCAGGTCACGGGGAGAACGTACAAACTCTGTACAGACAGCGACCGTAGTCAGGATTGAACCTGTGTCTTGGCGCTGTGAGACAGCAACCTCTACCACTGCGCCACCGTGCTGCCCAATGGGACTTGTTCTTCTATATTACTCGTAATAGTTGAGACCGAATTTTCCCTGATCGTTGCTCCGTGCACTCAAGATCGTCATCGTCTGCAGATATTCTTTAGGACCCAGCAGTAGCTGATAGGTGGAACATAGAACAGTACAGCACAGGGATGGACCTTTCGGCCCAGCAAACATGATACCCGGCTAAACTAATCTCATCTGCTGCACTTGATCCACATCGATCTAATCCCTGCACTACCATGTCAAACAGCACTGTCATATCTGCCTCCACCACCACCCCTGGCAGCGCGTTCCAGGCACCCACCACCCTCTGTGTGACACAACTTGCCCAGCACATCGCCTTTAAACTTTGACCCTCTCACCTGAAAGCTATGCCATCTAGTCTTTGACATTTCCACCCTGGGGATAAAGGGTTTGACTGTCAACACTAAAGCTCTTGGAATTTTATTTACTTCCTAACAGATCTCCAATCCGTCTCTGACGCTCCAGAGACAAAATAAACATGTCATGAGCAATCTTCTCTCTTCACCAATTTAAAAATGGCACCAATTTGGACTGGTGGTCTTCGTTTGCAGTGTGGAAGAGAATATAGATTATCAAGTGTGTCGATGGCACCAAAATTGGAGGTGTGGACAGTGAGGAAGGTAGTTTATAGTTGCACCAGGGTCAAGTTCAACTGGGGAAATGGCAAGTGAATGGCAGAGTTCTTTACAGAACTCTTTTCATTGTACCTCGGTACTCGTGACAATAAACTAAACTCAAACTCAGCTGCAATTTAATTCAATGGAATGCAACATTTGTACATTTCACCCAGGCCAGCATGTACACAGTGAATGAAAGGGAGATTCTTAGAACTGGGTGACCGAGGGGTACAAGTACATAAAGATAGACACACAATCCCTCTGATTCCTCCTGACACTGATTCCTCCTGCTAGTTTGTGTCTATCTTTGGTTTAAACCAAAGATCTGAGATGAACAGCCTAAGGGAGGAGGACGGCTTGGTAACATCCTTGCAGATGGACATGCTGAGGATCTGCAAATCCTTTTAGACTGATTTGTGCAACAGAAAGGCCACAGACAGCGCCACCTCCCAGAACTTCCTGTCCTCCATCACGGAGGTCTTGGAGGACAGGACACCAACCACTGACCCTAGAGGAGCTGACTGGCTCCATCCGTTCCTTTGACTCGAGTAAAACTCCTGGAAGTGATGGCTTACCGGCCGAGTTGTATTTGGCTCTGTGGGACTGGGTGGGCCCAGACCTGCTGGAAGTGTACAACGACATGCTTCTAGCCGGCAGCATGTCAGACTCCATGAGGAAGGGCAGCATCACCCTAATCTACAAGCAGAAGGGGGAGTTGAATGATATAAGGAATTGGAGACCCATCCCTGTTACGATTTATTCCGAACAGCTCCGTCACAGAGCACTCTGTGATTTATGGACTGTTCCCAGGGACGCATTCAGAGACTGACATCGAGTGCTGCTGGAGGGTCATCAACTCGGTGAAAGACGCTCTTTGGTCTACCCGAGCGTTGTTCACCCCCCAGCGGAGCGAGATGTCCGTCGGGGAATGTTACCGACTGGCCCGCTGCAGACTGCAGGAGTACTTGCTGAGGGACGCACTGAAGCTCGGTGCAGCCGACGCCAATGTTCGGTGGGGGAGGACCAGAGTCTAGGGTCCTTCCGCTGCTGGACATGGGGGACAGGGTGTGGTGGAGATGCCCCTCAAAATAAGGGAAGGGATTCCATGCAAGTGAGCCACATGAGTGGCAAGGGTGTGGGGTAAACTTGTGTGATTTGTGCAAACAGTATTGAATGTATGTATAGCCTCCGAGAATGTTGGATGGAGTCTTGTAAGGATCATGTGTTGGATATATTTATTTCTCGAAGAAAGTATATTTTGAAATCTATATTACTTAAAGTAAGATCTTGATCGCTTTTGACTCACTGCGATGTGACTTCCGAGAGAAAACGCCACCACTTATGACCTTCAATTTTGGTCAGCCTCGCTCGAGGCTTCCCTCCGCCGGACTGAACTGGAGGACTTTTCCCATCGATGAAAAATCAGAGATATATTAATGTTTTTTTAAAAATCGCCATTCTCTCTGCTGCCCCTGCTGGTGGGAGGAAGTGGTGTGCCTCACTCGGTCTCTGCAAGATGGAGGAAGCGAGAGGGTCATGTCTCTTTGAACTCGGAATAACACTGAACACATGTCTACTCAACTGTGAGTGCCCTTAATGTGGTTTGAAAATGAAAATATGGTTGCTTTGAAATGCTCCACTGCATAAAAAAGGCTATTGTTGGTGGTGGTAACTGCTTTGAAAAGCTGCACTGCAAAAAAAATGGCTGTTGTTGGTGGCGGTAAATTGTCCCTAGTGTGTTAGTGTGCGGGGATCGCTGGTCGGCGTGGACTCGGTGGACCAAAGGGCCTGTTTCCGCGCTGTATCTCAAAACTAAAAAAAAATGTGTAGGAAGGAACTACAGATGCTGGTTTAAGCCGAAGATAGACATAAAATGCTGGAGTAACTCAGCGGGACAGGCAGCATCTCTGGGGAGAATGAGTGGACGAGACCCTGGCTTATTTTCTCCTTATTTTATCCTCAGTGTCGCCATCCACCTGCACAGTGACTGGGATTGTGGGTGAAAGTACCCTCCTGCCCTGTCTGGACACCAACGTTAGGAAACAAGCCAACAATGATACTCGTGTTCACTGGCAGTGTGGGCAGTCGGTTAATCCCATTCCTTCATATGGGCAGAGAGGACACCACATCAGGCCTGGGCACCAGGGCAAGGCTGTTTTACCGCAGAGTTTCAAAAACAACTTCTCGCTTCTTTCACCAACCTTCGAGTGAGCGACGTCACAGCCACGTACACATGCCTCATTCAGTTGAAAACACCGCACTGGAGGGCTACAGCGTGCGTCTACGAGTTACAGTCACACTACAAGTAGCAAGTAAAGATTCATGGTCTTTGTTTTTAAGCTTTGTTTTTTTGTAATAAAAGGTCTCACACACATTCCTTTTCCAGAGATGCTGCCTGTCCCGCTGAGTTACTCCAGCATTTAGTGTCTGTTTTCTGTGTAAACCAGCATCTGCAGTTCCTTCCTACACAATGGTGGAAGTTGTAAAATGTAAGTTTAGTTTAGTGATACAGCTTGGAAACAGGCCCTTTGGCCACCGAGTACGTGCCAACCAGCAATCCCGCACAATAACGACTAGGAACAATCTCACATTTATACCAAGCTCATTAACCTACAAAAACCTGTACAACTTTGGAATGTGGGAGGTCAACCGGAGCTTCCAGAGAAACCCACGCAGGTTCACGGGGAGAACGTACAAACTCCGTACAGACAGCGACCGTTAGTCAGGATTGAACCTGTGTCTCTGGCGCTGTGAGACAGCAACTCTACCACTGCGCCACCGTGCTGCCCAATGGACTTGTTCCTTCTATATTACTCGTAATAGTTGTGAGCGACTCGTTTCCTGATCGTTGCTCCGTGCACTCAAGATCGTCATCGTCTGCAGATTTTCTTTAGGACCTAGCATCGTAGCTGATAGGTGGAACATAGAACAGTACAGCACAGGGATGGATCCTTTCGGCCCAGCAAACATGATACCCGGCTAAAAACTAATCTCATCTGCCTGCACTTGATCCACATTCAATCTAATCCCTGCACTACCATGTCAAACAGCACTGTCATATCTGCCTCCACCACCACCCTGGCAGCGGTTCCAGGCACCCACCACCCTCTGTGTGACACAACTTGCCCAGCACATCGCCTTTAAACTTTAGCCCTCTCATCTGAAAGCTACGCCATCTAGTCTTTGACATTTCCACCCTGGGGATAAAGGGTTTGACTATCAACACTAAAGCTCTTGGAATTTTATCCCTAACTTCCTAACAGACCTCCAATCGTCTCTGATGTTCCAGAGACAAAAAAACCCAAAATTCAAATAGGCCGTGGACTGGAGGTTTTACTTCACAAGGAGAGACCGTTTGCTACATGGCCTCTCCCAGGTCGAGGTCTTATTACAGGTCGATGCTCGACAGGGACTGGGCACTCCGTGAGGAGGAGTGGTGCCCCCGCCAGGCTAGTAGAGAGCCTGTGCTAGCAGTGCTATAAAATAGCTGCAAGAATACACAACTTTTGAGGTGGAGGAGGCAGCAGTTTACTGACGCTGAATCAGTGGCTGGGGAAGCCACAAGGGAGTGGAACTTGAAGTTATTGCGAATATAGCAGAGAAATTTGCAGTCCCGAGAGAGGCGGGAGGGGAGAGCAGTTAGGGGAAGAATTGGCATCAGCCATCCAATATATGCTCTCTCATCAGCTGCAAGAATTGGCCATGGATGAGGCGGTCCTAAAAGTATGAAGCCCCTATCAATTGCGGTTTACTAAAAGTACCAATGGTAAACCATCTCATATGGACACAGTTTGGTGGTGTCAGCAAGATCCCAAGAACTAAAATTTCAAAAAGTATTGCAATTACTTTCAACAGGGCTTACGGCATTTGCTGTTATGGTAGACAAGGGGCATATGTCGGAGGCTCACCAAGATGCACTGGGACTTCTGTGTAGTGCCTATTTTGAAATTACCAATATAAGAAGAAGTTGCTATCCGGCCACTTATTAATCCTAATCTGGCATAATTGTGTAAACCGCCCAGCGTACAACCGCCTAATCTTTTGTTTGGCGGGGATCTTGCCAAGCGAGTTAAAGAACTCCATGAGTACGCTAGAACTATGGGCCTCATCAAGCCGGGTGGTAAACTAGGAAAAAGGGTTTTTCCTTACCGGCGGGTGTACCATTAGGCGATGCTGGGGAAGGGACCAGCCACTCAGCTTTGCAATCTTGGAGCTTGCAGCCTGCCACAGGCGTGAGGGGAAGGATGACTTTCCCTACAAAGGGCCAGGACAACAAGGGCAGCAGGACGTATGCAGGTGAGAAATTTTCCTCCTAAAGAAAATAAATCAAGTGAAATAGATGTTCAAATTGGGGGCAGATTACACTTGTTTCTCAAACAATGGCAGGAGATAACTTCAGATTCATTTATACTGAGCAGTATAGAGGGGGTTAAAATTGAATTTTACTCTACCGTGTGTCCACCTAATCAGCATGTTCCAAGTCGGAAACTTATCTTTCAGAAGAAGAGAATGTGCACATACAAGCAGAACTTAACACATTACACAAAAAAGGGGTTATTGAGAAGTAAATTCGTCAAAACCGTCAGTTTGTGTCAAGTATTTTTCTTAGGTCTAAAAAGACTGGGGGATGTAGAATCATTCTGGACCTGACGAGCTTGAACTCCTTTGTTTGCTAATAGAATGGAAACTTTTATCGACGGCTAAACATCTGGTTGCCAAAGGGTGTTATATGGCCAGCATTGATTTAAAGGATGCACATGACTCGTGTCTATTCAATGTGATGATAGGAGGTATTTGAAATTTATTTGGATGAGTCAGTTGTGGTAATTCAAAAAAGCATTGTCTAATGGGTTAACTTCAGCTCCTAGATTATTTACCAAATTGTTAAAACCTGTTCTAGGATTACTCCGAGTCAGGGGCATGGTTGTAATGGCCTAGTTCAACAATATTTTAATTGCGGGAAGACTCGGGCTGTAGCTGAATCATCTGTTTCAAAAATTGTTAAACTCACTTTTGATAATTAGGGTTTCGTCATTCATACCCAGATAAATCCAAATTATCACCAGTTCAAATCCATTGATTATTTGGGCTTTACCATTAATTCGAATCACATGTTGGTGACTTTGCCCAGGGACAAATGGCAGCAGTTAATTGGGGATTGTGTTAAATCTCCTTAGTGAACAACGATCTTCAAATAGATAAGTAGCCAGTTTAATTGGTAAATTGGTGATTGCTTTTCCAGCTGTGCCATTTGGACCGCTGCATTATCAACAATTACAACGAGCAAAAGAAAACAGGCATGAGGACAACATGCGGGTCATTTTGATAGGCCTATGCAATTGTTAGCTGGGCAATTTCAGACATTCATGGTGGATCATAAATGTCTCAAAAAGCTCAGGGGAGGGCTTTGGTTGAACCACCTTCCATAATATTACAGGACGGATGTCATTGCGCTGGGTTGGGTGTTACAGATATGTCTTCCAGTTGTGGAGGCAGATGGAATACTGATGAGACATCCCTTCTTAATTAAGAGGGATCAATTATTTAGAGCTTTTGGGAACCTGTATGGGCTTAAAACAGAGATGCCAAGTGTCCGGATTCGCCGTATTTTGTCCCGGCGAAATAACCTTTTTTACGGTGGGGTTCCGGCAGCCAAACATGCTATTACGGAACATCGCCGGGCGGTGTTCCTCCCGTGGTGAACGCCGGCGCCATGTGGTCCCCCGGTTTGCCAGCCCGGCAGCTCGCAGCCACGCACGGCCCAGAGCCCGGGCGGCGCCGGCCCGCGCGATCAGCGGCACTTTGCCGGCCCTAGTGTCCGCGCGTGCGCAGTTGGGGAGGGTTTGCCGGCCCCAGTGGCCGCGCGTGCGCAGTGGGGGAGGGTTGCCGGGACCCCCCAGTGGCCGCGCTGTGCGCAGTGGGGGAGGGTTGCCGGGCCCCCAGTGGCCGCGCGCGTGCGCAGTGGGGGAAGGGTTTGCCGGGCCCCAGTGGCCGCGCGGTGCGCAGTGGGGGAGGGTTGCCGGGCCCCAGTGGCCGGCGTGCGCAGTCGGGGGAGGGTTGCCGGGGCCCTAGTGTCCGCGCCTGCGCAGGTTGGGGAGGGTTGCCCGGGCCCCAGTGGGAGGGTTGCCGTGCCTGGCGCCATTTCGAGCCCACGCCCACGCCCGGCCCAGAGCCCGGGCGGGCGCCGGCACGCGCGATCAGCGGCACTTTCTTGCCGCCAGCCGGCCGCTCGCGGCAGCCCATTACCGGGCCTCCCCCCCACCCCCACCCCCACCCAGTGCGCAGGCGCAGACCCGCCGGCAACCTTGCCAAGTGCGCATGTGCCGCACCCGCCCGCCGGCAGCCCGCTGATCTGCACCAGTGCGCAGGCGCATAGCCGCCGGCACAACCCAAGTGAGTATGTTACGGAGAGAAATGCATTTAACCCCATTTGTTACGCACAAATGGGTTGAATGTTACTGTGAACTAAAATTTAGGGTTGGCATCTCTGCTTAAAGCTTATTGCTCTGCCAGGAGTGACTTGCATGTGCAGGTTTCAGATTGACAACACTACAGCAGTGGCATATGTAAACCACAGGGTGGAGTCAATGTCACAGTCTTGTGATAGACTGGGCTAATCAGATCTGGGTCTGGTGCATTGACCACAAAACATCTGGCTTTCAGCAATATATTTACAGGTAGATTCAACACAGTAGCTGACATTAGGTCACGCCAATTCAATGATAACATAGAATGGATGTTAAATCACGGAAATATTTAATCAAGTGGTTGCTCAGTATGGAATGCAGATATTGACTTGTTTGCATCTAGACTAAACCATCAGTTGCCAGATATAAGTTTCATGGGAACCAGAGTCTGGTGCAAGCAGCGGTGGATGCATTCTCGCTGCATTGGGGTGGAATGGTTTGTATATGCATTTCCTCCATTCTGTCTCATCAGTCTATGCTTGCAAAAAAAAAAAAAATCAGCAGGACTCCGCTTCAGGAGTACTGGTAGTGCCAGATTGGCCTACACAACCATGGTTCCATCTCGTATTGCAAAATGGCTAGTCAGCTCACATGATTATTCCCAAACATAAAAATCTACTGGTAAAATCCAGTAACTGGCGATCAACATCCTTTACATGATCGTATTGATTCTGTTAATTTGCAGATTTTAAGGAGGCCATAGTAGGGGAGAGACTGCCTGTCGTCCTGATCGTACCGTGGATGTTCTCACATCGGCCTGCAGGGATAGATCTCTACTCAGAAGAAGTAAGTATATCACCTCGATAAGGAAGTGGGAGGTATTCTGTCCACAGCAGAATATCTCATATCAAACTGCAGGCATCCCAGATCAAAAATTAAGCTAATAGTGCGATTAATACAGCCAGAAGTGCTCTGTCTTCTTATACACGAGGTTACTAATACCATGAGTTCAGAGTTACATTCAGTAGGGTCACATCCGTTAGTTTCTCGATGTATGAAGGGAGTTTTCAATTCTCATCCTCCTAAACCCAGGTATGCGGTATTTGGAATGTGAACAAAGTTCTTATGCTTCTTCGCCTGTGGACTCCTATTGCAAGCCTTATCTAGCCAAGATCTAATCTCAACTAACATGAAGGTGGTCCATGCATTATGGCGTTGGTATCGTTGTAAGCCCAACGTGTGCAAACATTGCAAAAGCTACGGCTAGACAGAATGCAGGTATCGAAGCAGATGCCATTACTGTTTTTATGTCTATGATCTGCTCAAACATAGTTGAATAGCATGACAGATTGTTTTTTCAGCATACCCCACAGATGCTCGCCTGTGTGTAGTATCACATTTGTCTCATTACATTGACGATACCAGTCCTACTAGGTGCAGAGTCTGCATTATTTATTAGCCACAAAAAAAAAACACAGTAAGGTGTCAGTGCAAACAATTTCAAGGTGGCTAAAGCAGGTTCTTGGGAAAGAGTTGGGATGATACTGATAAATTCAAAACTCATTCCACCAGGGCGGCATCAACTTCCACGGCCAGGGGCGTTAATGGACGTGCCTATAGACCATATCTCGCCGGCAGCAGGATGGTCCAGTGAGCTGACTTCCAAAAATTTTATCATAAGCCGATTATCAAGCCTGGGGGTTTTGACAGTTTGCTGATTCTGTTTGAGTTCTGTTATAGTTTCCTTGAGTTAGAGGGGTTGTTATTGTTTTGTTTGTAAATAAACCGTTAATTCGTTTGACAATGTTATGATTGATGCATATTGATTATTTAATGACTTTGAGTTAATCAATGAGTCGAGTGAACACCGACCGTATTTGGGTCTGCGGCATGAAAGCACAGAGCTTTGAGAATCTTCACGTAGTCACTCACGTGACTCCGAAGTAAAATAGTAAGAATAAACAGAACTTACAGTTTGAAGTTTGATCTTTATTTTATGAGGAGTTACGATGAGGGATTATGTGCCCCTCGCTCCCAACCCTCATAAATATCATCTGTAGTTCTAGTCTCTGTTATCTTACTATTATACTTCATCATTATTTCCTGTGATTTCACTCCGCTGCTTTGAACAATGACGCACCAACGGCCGGACGGGGTTCTTCACGTAATCCCTCATCGTAACAGCAATCCCGCATCACCCTAATGTACAAGCAGAAGGAGGGAGATGAAGGATATAAAGAATAGGAGACCCGTCCCTGTTGCACGATTTATTCCGAAAGCTCCATCACAGAGCACTCTGTGATTTACGGACTGTTCCCAGGGACACATTCAGAGATTGACATCGAGTGCTGCTGGAAGGTCATTAACTTGGTGAAAGACGCTCTTTGATCTGCCTGAGCGTTGTTCACCACCCAGCGAGTGAGATGTCCGTCGGGGAATGTTACCGACACGGCCCGCTGTCGACTGCAGGAGTACGTGCTGAAGGACGCACTGAGGCTCGGTGCAGCCAAAGCCAAGGCTCGGTGGGGGAGGACCACAGTCTAGGATCCTTCGCTGCTGGAACATGGGGGGCACGGTATGGTGGGACGGCCCCTCTAAATAAGGGAAGGATTCCATGCAAGTGGGCCACATGAGTGGCCGGGTGTGGAGTAAAATTGTGTGATTTGTGTAAACAGTATTGAAATGTATGTATAGCCTCCGAGAAAAAAAATGTTTTTGGATATGGAGTCTTGTAATGATCATGTGTTGGGTATATTTATTTCTTGAAGAAAGTATATTTTGAAATTTAAAATAAATGTGTGATACATTATATATGATACTGTCCACATAGAAAAGGAGGAGGATTCACATTCAAGGAGGATTCATGCAGGGGTAGGAGCGGAGGAACAATGCATATGGACTATTGGGGTCAAGGAGGGATGGATGGATTATTAATAAATATAGTTTTGTATTAACTACCCCTCAAAACTGTATGTTAGCTCTCCTAATATAGTGTTACAATGCTAATTATATTTGATATTAGTATTATTAATTACTAAGTACATAAAATGAAATACCCCACCCCGACATATATAGCTCCTTAAGGCAAAATCGGAGCTAGAATTATTACAACATTTTTTTTTCACGGAAGTCCGTCCGTAGATTAGTAGCCACGCTATGTGGCTTACACCAGTACTTCCCTAACTAACTGACTAACTATAGTTGTAGTCACTTTTTTTCCCCTTACACGATTATTAACATCACTTACTTTACTTACATTTTTTATATTATTTTTATATTATGTATTTTAATTTCATATTATATACTATATGGAATTTAAGTATGATTGGTATTTATATAGTTAGTTCAGGATAGAGACGTGTGAATAGACAATGTCACAGATATTAAATTCATCGATCTGATGTTTGGGTATAGGAATTGGGTTGGATGAGCTGAGACATCGACTCCATTATAAACCACCTTAATAATAAAATGTATGAATAAACACTAGGATTGGGGGTGATGTGAATCACCTTCTGTAGTTGGAATGTTAAGAATAACGAACCAATTAAGAGGTAAGGTTTTAGCTCAATTAAAAGATTGAAATCTTTGTATTTTGATATTATTTTTCTCCAAGAGACACACACCTTAAAAAGATGCGCAGTATAGATTAACAGCAAAATGGATTTCCAAAGTATATCACTCTTCATTTACACATAAGTCTAGAGGGGTAGCAATAATTATTCGTAAAGGGTATACCTTTTAAACAAAGCTCAACAATAGAAGATGTTGAGGGTAGATATATAATAATTACAGGTGAATTATATTCTAAAGAAGTAATCCTTATGAATCTATATATGGTCCTAATTTTGATAATCCATTATTCTTCAAGAAAATATTTAACAATATCCTTATATCCACTCAACATAATGCTAATAATTGGAGGTGATTTTAATTGTACCTTAGATAATTATTTTAGATAGATCATCAATGAAAAGGAAAAACCACTTCTAAGTCAAGTACATTTATAAATTATTTTATTAACACAGCAAACGTTAAGGATATCTGGAGAACAGATAACCCATCTGGTCGAGAATATTCATTTCTTTTCCCCCTGTATTTGGAACCTATTCAAATAGACTATGTTTTAATAGATTCAAAACTAATCCCTTTTACATATGACTCAAAATATCATAATATTATTATCTCTGATCACGCTCCATTAACATTTAAGATAAAATTAAAAGACATAACTATTAAAAACCTCTAACTGGAGACTCAACCCCAAATATTAAAGGATAGGGGCTTGTTAGATTTACTTGGTAAAACAGATTAAATTATTTTTTGAAACTAATGACAAACCTGGAATTTCACCATCACTTGCTCTGGGATACATTTAAAGCATTTATGCGTGTGTGATAATATCTAGCAGACGCATACTTTAATAAGGAAAAATCGAAAGACTCAACAAAAGTAGGAAAATGAAATAAAACAATTAGATATTGAAAATGCAATATCCCCTTCTAAGGGGCTAAGTAATAAAATTGCATCATTAAAATATAAGGCTAAATAAAAATATACTGGAAATCAGATTATTAAACTTTTTCAACAGACTAAACAAGTACACTTTGAATTTGGGGATAAAACCACAACATTACTGGCACGTCAGTTTAGAAAATTAGATGAGGAGAAAATGATACATAAAATTAGATCTGAACAAGGAGAAAATAATTGACTTTACCAAAAGATATCAATGATACATTTTTACAATATTATCAAAATCTTTACTCATCTAAACTAGCAGGACAATCAGATGGAATGGAAAACATTCCTACAAGAATGTCATATTAACAGTTTAAGATCAGGAAGGTAAAAGACTCGTTAAATGCTGATATATCAGTAAAAGATATTGAAGAATCAAATTGGATCATTAAATAACGGAAAAGCCGCAGCCCCTGATGGCTTAAGTGTTTGAATTTTATAAGAAGTTTTCATGATCTGATCTCTCCATGCTTACATACAATATATAAATATGCTTATGAACAAGGAAAGTTACCAGAATCATTAAATGAGTCTACAATTACACTTATCCCTAAAGCTGATAAAAGATTTGGAAGACCCTGGAGGGATCATACAGAGCAATAGCTCTTTTAAATAATCAAAAAATACTAATTAAAATTTTATCTCGGAGGGCTAAGTTTAGTGATTATATAAATGAATACATCATGACGCAAAACAGTTTTATTCCAAAACGCTATTCATCCATATAATCTGAGACGTCTATTCAATGTCCATGTACTCAAAAAGAGGGAATGATATTGAACTAGCTGTCATATCCTTAGATGCTGAAAAAGCATTTGACCAGGTTGAATGCCATATTTATTTAAAATAATGCAGAAATTTCAACTGGGGGATAGATTTTCCCAAATTTTTGCAAGATTTTCCATATACTCGAATCCAACTGCAAGAATATAAACAAATCAAATGCTATCAGCAAAATGTAATTCTCTTTAGGGGTGTAGACAAGAGATGCCCGTTATCACCATTACTATTTGCTCTGGTACACAGAACTATTAGCCGAAATGATTAGATCAGAACCAGAAATATAGGGGATATAATACCAAACTACAACGAATAAAATATCTCTTACGCAGATGACATCTTTAATTTATATTACAAAACCGGAGATTAGTATTCCCAATCTATTTAATGTTATAACTAAGTTTATTACATTTTCTGGGTGTAGAATTATATGTAGAATAAAAGTAAATTATGCCTATAACTGGAATAAAATTAAATATAAATTTAACAATTCCCACTTAAAATAGTTCACGGAGAAACTCAAATATCTAGGAATTAATGTATCTAAATCGTATAACTGTCTATTTAAATATAATTACCCTCAATTATTAAATAAACTAAAAAAATATATTTTTATATTGGAAAACACTACCTATATCAATGATCAGTAGAATAAATGCTATAAAAATGAATTTTTTACCACAATTGTTTATATTTATTTCAAGCCATCCCTTTATATAACTCCCCTAAATTAATTTTTTTTTAATAATACTTTGGTAATTAGTTTTTTGGGACTATAAAACCATCGAATAAGTAAAAAACATCTGTTGTATAATAAATGGTGGACCTAGCACTACCAAAGTCTTATAATATTTTCTGGGCAGTTCAGATTAAGAAATGAAATTTTTGGTTGGTAAATTTAGATCATGAACCAAGCTCAGGCTAAAGATGGAAAAGGAAGACTGTTTTGCCTTTTGATGTAGTTATCGATTCTTTTTGCACCAAGGGAAGATACAAAAAATAATTATGGTGACAACCCTATAATTCATCTCAATAGACGAATTTGAAACAAATAGATAAGGACCCTACATATGGATAATTGTCACTTTGTTTCCAATTATGAATAATCCATTTGTAAGCCCTCTGTATTGGACAAGGGTTTAGACACTGGAAAGATTTAAAAAGGAATTAAAAGGATAGAAACCCACAACACTTTTACAAGAAAGGAAAATATATTCATTCAAGAGTTACAGGAATATCTATGGATTTCAGTCAAATAAGATATTTAAGGTATTTACAAATTAGAAACTATATTGAGTCAAATATGCAAGACTATAAAATATAGAAAACCAGGATTTTTAGCATGAATTATATAATAACACACCCAAATACAGAAAAATGAATAGCGTATATATATAATACTATTTTGGATAAGGAAATCCCAACTTCGTGAAATATATCGACAAACGTGGGAAAATGAAATAGGTTCATCTATAACGAAGGAAACTTGGGAAGAAAGCCTTACAATGTACATACATCTTTGCTCATTAAATGCTAGACATATATTGATACAATTTAAGGTATTACACAGATTACATTATTCAAGAACGAAATTAAATAGAAATTTATTCTAACATTTCTCCTATTTGTGATAAATGTCAGAACCAGGAAGCTAAATTAACGCATAGTTTTGTAACATGTATAAAACTTAATTATTATTGGACAGAAATCTTTAGAGTTTATCTCTGAAGTCTTAAAATTAAACTGGACCCAGATCCAAAATTAAATAATATTAGAGTTCCGGATTCAAATCTAATATTAACAGTAAACCAAATAAATTTCTTGGATTACTGTTTAGATAATAGGGATAAAATTAATATTGAAAATTTTGGAAGGGAACATTATCCCCCCAAAATTAAAATGTGGACAGTGGAAATGTTGGAGACGTTGCATTTGGAAAGAATCAGATTTGGCCTAATGGACAAATACGAACCTCTTTGAACAGATAAGGTCTCCATATACAGAATATTTGAAGGGGTAGCTGTTCTTTGGCATCACAACTCAATGGGTACCCGGCAGGATCAGATGAAAATAACTCTGTTTTTCTTTTTGATTTGTATACATGTCTCTATTGATATCGCTATTTGAAATTGTGTTATTCACTATTAAGATGTATACTATAAATCTCTCTTTTTTATATATAAATACTTTGTTTAATTAAATACATATAACAATAAATATATATATATATAATATATATATATATATATATATAATATATATAATATATATATATATATATATATATATTTCAAAATTATTATTTAATCACTATTCTTATTGATTAAAATCTATTTTCTTTTTTCTACTCTCTAAAAAAAATAGAAGTTATTTATTCATAACATTCGTAAACTTATTGAAATAAGTTGGTTGTGTATTTGAAAAGTTGTTATACCGTTGTTAATGACGGATTAACTTCTAATAAAAAATATTATTACAAAAAAAAATAAAATAAATGTGTGTCGAGGAACAGTGGAAAGCGTTTGTTGGGTGCTAGCCAGTCAGCGCTGTCCTTGTTAATGTTAACACTGCTGATCTATTCCCAGCCCACTTTGCCAAGCCGACCCCGAGTACGGATCTGTCGGAGGGGCAGCAAGGTGCAGGAGGGTGCTGAGGCTGACCTGCTCTTCCAGGGGAGGGTATCCCAGCCCCAGCGGTGGGCTGGACCTGCGGGTCCCTGAACCTAGATCCGAACAGCACGGCCACAACCCACACCGACTGCTCCCCGGAGAGACTGTGCAACGTAACCTCGGTCCTGTGGGTGTCCGCTGGAGTACACTGCATCACCTGTAGCATTTACAACACAGGCTGAAGGAGAAGCAAACTAAAAACTTTACTGCAAGTAAGTGGAAAAAAAAAAATCTCTCCTTGGAAAAACTCCCTCAATATAGACAACAATCTTAACATTTCAAGTTGACTTTACTGGACTTTATCTTGCACTAAAGGTGAATCACTTTATCATGGATCCGTACATTGTAATCATGTGTAGGAAGGAACTGCAGATGCTGGTTTACACTGAAGATAGACACACATTCAAGATTCAAGAGAGTTTATTGTCATGTGTCCCAGATATGACAATGAAATTCTTGCTTTGCTTCAGCACAACAGAATATAGAAGGCATGAATACAGAACAGATCAGTGTGGCCATATATACTATCCATTGTATAAATATATACACACATAAATAAATAAAACAGATAAAGTGCAAATAAACAGATAATAGTAAGATTAAACGAGAACTTACCAGTTCGAAGTTTGATCGTTATTTTATGAGGAGTTACGATGAGGGATTACGTGAAGAACCCGCCTCACGCTGGCAAACGGCATACTTCAAAGCAGCGGCATGAAAAACACAGAACACCAAATAGCCGAAGTAACATAGTAAGGCTCATAAAAGACTTAGAACTACCAGATTGATAATTTATTTTATGAGGGTGGGAGTGGAGGGCACGTAATCCCTCATCGTAACTCCTCATAAAATAACGATCAAACTTCGAACTGGTAAGTTCTCGTTTAATCTTACTATTTTACTTCGGAGTCACGTGAGTGACTACGTGAAGATTTTAAAGCTTTCTGTGTTTTTTATGTCGTAGTATTTAATTAGTACGACAGTCCGGCTAAGTAAATACATACATGAGAAACCAGACTAATATTAGTTCTTTCCATAATTAACTTTTTTAATGGTTTAAAGAACATATAATAACCCTCCTTATATCCGAGGGAATGATTACAAGTGATAAAAAAATATAAGTGACTACATAATTGGTTTATAGTAATCAATAGTATACAAAGCAGGTGAATATATTGATCCCAACACCGCGTGGCCAAAGCTTGTCATAGTGTGAACAGGTTTATTGTAGAACTTTGAAAAAGTTTCTTCTTTACTCCACCCTGCGATTTTTTAAAAAAATGCTCGAGTGGTACGTTCCGCACCTTCGCCGCAGACGTAGCTGCAACCCTGGTGGAGTGAGATTTGAACACATCAGTGTCTACTCCTGCTAACAGCAACACCTGTTTCAACCATTTTGAGATAGTTTGAACTGAAGCTTTTGTGTGTGGCTTTTTATGCGTAATTATCAACGTTTTTTCATTTCCTCGAAGAGTTTCAGTAACTTTAACATATTGATTCAAATGTTTAACCACACACAAAGTAGGATCAAATAGGATAAGCTTGAAAGGTTACCTTAGCTCCAGATCTCCCTGGTCTGCTTTGTTTTGATCAGATCGTAAGCATAGAACACAATGTTATCTGTAGTCACATGCATACAGTCTAAACGCAACATTTGTAAAGTTTGCACTCTTTGAGCTGAAACCAATGATATTAAACATTATTAATTTGAATGTTAATCTTTCCAATGACAATCCTTCAATTGGAGTCCACTGTCTAAGTAAGGTAAGTACAATGCTCACATCCCAAATCTCTGTGCATCTAGGTTTTGGGTTGGATTAATATTAAAGATTCCTTTCATGAATCTAGATATTAACGGATGTGATCCAATTGATTTCTGGTCAGACATAAGTCCCTAAATAAGATGAAAGGCACTGCGTGCAGTGTTAGTGGCACTGTAACTTAAATGTTGCTCAAAATGCAATTTAGCAAGGAGATCCAATACATTTTCCATGCAATATCACAGTATCACAATATCAAACATGCAATATTCACCGTATCATAAGAAATATTTGACTGTGTGCAAAATTCTTCCCATTTCTTAATATGTTGTCATATATTGTTTTTGTGTGTTATCTCGCCATGATGCGACTATAACCTCCATAGTTTTGTCCGACAATCCCAGCTCCTGTAGTGGTCTGGTCAAAACCTGCAGATTAATAAATTCATATATGCATATAATGCATAAATTTCTTTGGTTACTGGATTAATCAAGATATCACTACAGTTAGGAATTGACATATATGGTTTCTTTAATCATATTCAGCATTAATGGGAACCAAGGTTGTGTTGGCCAATTTGGAACTACCAACAATCCTGTGGCAGAATCTTGTTCTATTTCCTTCAGACATTGCTGAACCAAAGCAAAAGGTGGAAAAGCATAAAAGAACATATTCCCCCAGTTCAATGAAAAAAGCATCTACTGCTACTGCATCTGGATCGTGTTCCCAAGACACATATTTAGGCAATTGATGATTAAGCCTTGATGCAAACAAATCAATTTCTGGTAAACCAAATTGAGTTACAATATTCTTAAATATTGCTGGATTAAGCATCCATTCTATGTTATCTTTAAATATCCTTGATCTTTTATCTGCCACCACATTGTCTTTACCTGGAATGTAGTTTGCTGAAATCCAAATTTGGCGATCAATACACCATTGCCATATTTTCATTGACCAGACAATCACATGATACTGATCTGACTCCCCCATGTGATTAATATATGCAACAGCCATTTGATTGTCTAACTGTATTAATACATGTAGACCCTTTTTTGAACAGCAATATGCTTTTAGACTATAGAAAGCAACCAATAACTCTAAATAGTTAATACCATAAGTTTGAAGAAACGTTTCTTCTTGGACTTTCCATCTACCTCCACAACTGGAGGATGAATCTGTTACCCCCCCATCCGAGAGCATTAGCATCTATTTATAAACAATTTCAGGCTGTTAACTTCTTTTGTTAATTGCATAGGCCTATCAAAGTGGCCTGCCCTCTCTTTGAGAGCTCTTTATTTTGTCCCTTTGAAGATTTTGATAATGTAATGGACCAAATTCTACTGCAGGAAAAGCTGCTACTAGTTTACCAATAGTTTTCGCTATTTTTCGGATGGAAGGATAAGTTTGTGAATGAGATTATTACAAGTCACCAAAAATCATCAACTTTATCTTTGTTGGTAAAGTATTAACATAGTTTCTGAGTTAATTACAAAACTCCAAATAGTTAATTGATTGTGCTGGCTGCAGCTGGAATTTAATTGGATGAATCAAGAACCCTAGCTTTAACAAAGCTTTTGTACTGAAACTAATTCTCAGCTGACTCTTGATTGCCATAAATGATTAGAATGTCATCGAGATAAGCCATAACGATGTGTTTTTGTACTCTTAATTGGGTTAAAACTGGTTTCAACAGTTTAGTAAAGAGCCTAGAAGCTGAACTCAATCCATTTGGCAAAGCTTTAAACTGCCATAATTGTCCCAGCCAATTAAATTTTAAGTACCGTCCAGAAACTGATGTATTGGTACAGAATAATAGCGTCTTTTCAAATCAATCGTAGCCATATAACAACCTGCTGATATTACAATTCTTGCAGTATTAAATGTTTTCCATTTAAAATTTGTATTCTAACCACTTATTTAGATCTGCAAGGTCCAGAATAATTCTGCAATCACCATCTTTTTATGTCTTTTGAAATATCTTAGACACAATTGATGCTCGTGTTCATAAGTTTTTTCAATAACCCCTTTTCAGATAATTTGTCAATTTCCACATTAATCTCTGCTTTTCCAATTGCAGTAAACACGAAAGCATAGGCAGGTTTATCTGTACTGGAGGATTAACCCCTTCTTTAAATGTAATAGTGGTTCCTGAAACTGCTTGTAAAAATAAACCGATCAGACATAATAGTAAGCCAGTCTTTATAAAACTTTTGTAATCTCCCTCCAACTGGAGATTAATCCGCAGTTTCTTTAAAGATAGAACAAGTCTTTAATACCTCTCCATATGAGCGTGGTGGTCTCCTTTTCCCCGAATACAGGTAAGTATTGGGCTTGTGCAGTACAATAATATTTCCTTGACATATTTCTGCCTTTTATTTCCAAAATCAAATCCCCTTCTGGGCGAAAAAATACCTTTTTTGTCCTAAGACAAAGGTTTCATGCAGTTAAAATTTTTAGCTTCTTCATCCAATTTTTAATAATTTAGGCAGATTTACTCCAAACAGATAACCAGGAGCTTGAAACACCACTTGCTCGAACCACACAAGCTTGCAAACCTTGGGTGAAATATGGGCCGAATAGCCATTTTCCTCATACAATAATTTTATAGAAAGAATTTGCACAATAGGCCCTCTTTTTTAAACTTATCCATCTCCCCAAAAGCCATAATGGCAGCAGAATAATTTGTGAGGATTTTGAACCTCACTTCTTGAGCTCTCATATTTGGGGTCATGGATGCCCAAATCAACGGATAAACCGTAGGCACATTCAATAAGGCGCAATTTCCTGTGCATTTATAATTCTGATGTTTCAATCATCACAGAATCATGAAGTTGGTGAGATACCATATATTTAATGTTGGCAGCTAGGTTTTCTTCCATAGCCTCACCACTTCCTTTATATATAGCAAATTCTTTTGCTATCTCAGGCACATATGGCCTTTCTTTTATTTTATGGTGTGTTTTCAAATGCAAATCACCATCAGCAGGGTCTGCCTTCTGCAGCCCTAAATCAATTGGGATTTCATCCCATGAGACTTCCTTCGGCCAAATCCTGGGTCCGAGTTCCAACTCCCAATATAGGCCCACAGCCATATCAGAATAATTAAACCCCTCAGGGCTTTTTTGGGAACCTTCTGGGTACTGTGACCCTAGTCTCATAATTTTTTGGAGAACTTTCTCCATATGCTCCATTATTAGTTTCCATATAGTTTAATTATCTGGAGGACTTTCAGTATCAGAGTCATCAGAACCACCGGCCTCTCAGATTTCTTTTACATTTTTAGGAGCATTTCTCTCCGTGGTTATAACTTCTGGAGAATCTAGAACTCACTAACGGGTATATCAGCGGCCACCGGTATCGGAACCGGATCCGCACTAGCTTTTTCCCGTATTTTTATTTTCACCCCGGGAAGCTCTCTTTACCCGCGAATTTTCTTTGCCGATTTCTCCATTTCTTTCATTTAATCTGTGCTAAACAGCACTTTAACGTGACTCTGACTTTTTATTTTACTTTATTTTTACTGCTGGACCCACCCAGCGTACGTTAAAAAACATCCCGACTTTGCTGCACTTACCTGCGGGGCCGTTCCGACCGCTGCGAGGAGCTGCTCCTTACTGCAGCTCCTCCTTCTGCCGTCAGCGTCGACGTAATGCCGTTTGCCAGCGTGAGGCGGGTTCTTCACGTAGTCACTCACGTGACTCCGAAGTAAAATGGCTATTGATGTTGAGAGTTTTGTTTGAGTTGAGTTCAATAGCCTGATGGCTGTGGGGAAGAAGCTGTTTCTGAACCTGGACGTTGCAGTCTTCAGGCTCCAGTACCTTCTTCCTGAAGGTAGCGGGAGATGAGTGTGTGGCCAGGATGATGTGGGTCCTTGATGATGCTGCCAGCCTTTTTGGGGCAGTGACTGGTAGGGAGGTCATAGCCGATGATGGACTGGGTAGTGTTTACTACTGTTTGTAGTCTTTTTCACCCCTGGGCACTCAAGTTTGCCGAACCAAGCCATGATGCAACTGGTCAGCATGCTCTCTACTGTGTACATGTAGAAGTTAGAGAGAGTCCTCCTTGACATACCGACTCTCCGTAATCTTCTATGGAGCGTAGAGGCACTGATGTGCTTTCTTATAATAGCATCAGTGTTCTCGGATCAGGAGAGACCTTCAGAGATGTGCACGCCCAGGAATTTGAATCTCTTGACCCTTTCCACCATCAACCCGTTGATATAAACGAGACTGGGTCCCCATCCGACCCCTTCCAAAGTCCACAATCAGTACCTTGGTTTTGCTGGTGTTGAGGGCCAGGTTATTGTGCTGGCATCATTTGGTCAGTCGGTCGATCTCACTTCTATACTCTGACTCGTCCCCATCTGTGATTCGTCCCACAACAGTGGTGTCGTCAGCGACCTTGATAATGGAGTTCGCACTATGACCGGCTACGCAGTCATGAGTAATTGCTGGAGTAACTCAGCAGGTCTTTCAGCATCTCTGGAGAATAGGGACAAGTGACGTTTCGGATTGAGAGCTTTCTTCGATTGTAATCGTGTAATCTTTCCGCTGGCTGGATATCACGCAACAAAAACAGCTTTCCAATGTACCTCGGTACACGTGACAATAAACCAAACTAAATGTCTCTTGGCTCTTCAACCTGAAACGTTGAATACTTCTCTTCCCATAGATGCTGCCTGACCTGCTAAGTATTTTCAATTTGTTATTTCTGGGATTCATAGAATTAAAAAAACTTGTATTGTCTTTCACTGAGACGTCGATTCCGTTCTGTCTTAATTATTTGATTTGTTGAGTTCCTATTTTACGCCCCATAACTATGCCACCACTAGCTGTAGCTGGTGGCAAAGTTATAGAAGATGTCAGGAGTTATGGGGAGAAGACAGAAGAATGGGTTAGGAGGGAGAGAGATCAGCCATGATTGAGTGGCGGAGTAGACTTGATGGGCTGAATGGCCTAATTCTGCTCCTATCACTTATGAACTTATTAAGATCCAGCACAGAACAGGCCCTTCGGCCCACAATGTCTGTGCCAAGCAGGATTCAAAGTAAAACTGATCTCTCCAGCCTTCTCATGATCCATATCCCTCCGTTCCCTGCATATCCGTGTGCCTAACTAGAAGCCTCTTAAACACCACTATCGTATCAGCCTCCACCACCACCCCTGGCAGCGTGTTCCAGGCGCCCACCACACTCTGTAAAAAAATTGCCCTCCCACTTCTCCTTTAAACATAGAAACATAGAAAATAGGTGCAGGAGAAGGCCATTCGGCCCTTCGAGCCAGCATCGGCATTCAATATGATCATGGCTGATCGTCCGCTATCACTAACCCGTGCCTGCCTTCTCCCCATATCCCTTAACTCCACTAGCCCCTAGAACTCTATCCAACTCTCTTAAATCCATCCAGTGATTTGGCCTCCACTGCCCTCAGGGAATTCCAAAAATTCACAACTCTCTGGGTTAAAACGTTTTTTCTCAGCTCAGTCTTAAACGACCTCCCCTTTATTCTAAGACTGTGGCCCCTGGTTCTGGACTCGCCCAACATTGGGAACATTTGTCCTGCATCTAGCTTGTCCAGTCCTTTTATAATTTTATATGTTTCTATAAGATCCCCCATCATCCTTCTAAACTCCAGTGAATACAAGCCTAGTCTTTTCAATCATCATGGAAAACTTTATTGTCATTCAGACCTTGCGGTCTGAACGAAATTTCGTTGCCTGCAGTCATACATATAGTAAATAACAAAACACACAATAAACACATATTTAACATCCACCACAGTGAGTTCACCAGACACCTCCTCACTATGATGGAAGGCAAAAATCTTGTCTGTCTCTTCCCTTCTTGTTCTTCCTCTTCCTCTGCGCTGAGGCGATCCAGGCCTCCGATGTTGTGACCGCACTGGGTGATGTAAGTAAGTCCCGCGGGTGAACCGCGCTCCACTAGCGGGCCGATTCCACTCCGCGGCCCGGGCCGGTCGGAGCTGCCGCCCTCCAGTCCAGCGGATGCAGCTGTTGCCGCGGGAGCTCCGGTAAAACAGGTCACCAACCTGTGACCTGCGAGCTCCCAACGATATCGTCCACTGGGCCCGCAGCCGGGCCTCCAAAGTCACTGCCACCGGCACCGGAAAGCCGCCACATCTCCGAGTCGGGCCGCCGGAACGCCTGAACCCGCCACAGCCCCGAAGTCGGCCAGCCCCGCGCTGGTAAGTCCTGGCTGGTTCTGCCTCCGGAGCCTCGAGGTCAGTCGCAGTTGGAGGCTGTCAGCTCCGCCATTAGGCCTCGACGGAGACGGGGGATACGACAAGAAAAGTCGTGTCCCCCCCCAAAAGGAAGAGACTAAAAACGTTTCTCCCACCCCTCCCACACACATACACTACATAATAACTCAAATTAACACTAAAACAAGACAAGAAAACAATAAAAACAGAAAAACAGATGGACTGCAGGCGAGCCGCTGCTGCCAGGGCAGCGCCGCCACTCCCATATGAGTGGGAGTGGCATCACTAAATCTTTCCTCATATGACAGTCCCACCATCCCAGGGATCAATCTCGTGAACCTACGCTGCACTGCCTCAATCACAAGGATATCCTTCCTCAAATTAGGAGACCAAAACTGTACACAATACTTCAGCTGTGGTCTCACCAGAGCCCTATACAACTGCAGAAGAACCTCTTTACTCCTGTACTGAAATCCTCTTGTTATGAAGGCCAACATTCCATTAGCTTTCTTCACTGCCTGCTGTACCTGCATGCCAACTTTCAGTGACTGGTGTACAAGGACACCCAGGTCTCGCTGTACCTCCCTCTTACCTAACCTAACCCCATTGAGATAATAATCTGCCCACTTGTTTTTTGCCGCCAAAGTGGATAACCTCACATTTATCTATATTATACTGCATCTGCCACGCATCTTCCCACTCACTGAACCTGTCCAGGTCCCCCTGCAACCTCCTAACATCCTCTTCACAGTTCACACTGCCACCCAGCTTTGTGTCATCCGCAAACTTGCTGGTGTTGCTCCTAATTCCCTCTTCCAAATCATTAATATATGTGGTAAATATGTGGCCCCAACACCGAGCCTTGCGGCACTCCACTCACCACTGCCTGCCATTCTGGAAAGTACCCGTTCACTCCTACTCTTTGCTTCCGTCTGCCAACCAATTTTCTATCCATGCCAACACCCTACCCCCAATACCATGTGCTCTAATTTTAGTCACCAGTCTCCCGTGCGGGACCTTATCAAAGGCTTTCTGAAAGTCTAGATACACTACTTCCACTGGCACGTCTTCATCCATTTTACTTGTCACATCCTCAAAAAATACCAGAAGATTAGTCAAGCATGATTTCCCTTTCATAAATCCATGTTGACTTGGACTAATCCTTTTACTGCTATCCAAATACTCCATTATTATCTCTTTAATAATTGACTCCAGCATCTTTCCCACCACCAAACAGGCTAACTGATCTGTAATTCCCCGGTTTCTCTCTCGCTCCTTTCTTGAAAAGTGGGATAATATTAGCTATCCTCCAATCCACAGGAACTGATCCTGAATCTATTGAACATTGGAAAATGATCACCAATGCGTCCACTATTTCTAGAGCCACCTCCCTGAGGACCCTGGGATGCAGACCATCAGGCCAGGGGATTTATCATCCTTCAGTCCCATTAGCCTACCCAATACGATTTTTCTCCAAATGAAAAATTATTTCAGTTCCTCTACCCCCTTAGATCCTCTGTCCTCCAGTACATCTGGGAGATTGTTTGTGTTCTCCTTAGTGAAGAAGGATCCGAAGTACCTATTCAACTCTTCTGCCGTTTCCTTGTTGCCCATAATAATTTCACCCGTGTCTGCCTTCAAGGGACCCACATTTGACTTTGCTACTCTTTTTCCCTAAACATATCTAAAGAAGCTTTTACTGTCCTTCTTTATATTCCTGGCCAGCTTCCCCTCGTACTTCATCTTTTCAGCCCGTATTGCCCGTTTTGTTTCCTTCTGTTGTCCTATGAAAGTTTCCCAATCCTCCGGCTACTCTTTGCTGTGTTCTACATCTTTTCTTTTAGTTTTATTCTATCCCTAACTTCTCTTGTCAGCCACTGTTGCCTCTTACTCCCCTTAGAATCTTTCTTCCTTTTTGGAATGAAATGATCCTGCATCTTCCGGATTATGCCCAGAAATTCCTGCCATTGCTGTTCCACCGTCATTCCTGCTAGGATCCCTTTCCAGTCTACTTTGGCCAGCTCCCCTCTCATGCCTTCATAGTCCCCTTTTTTCAACTGCATCACTGCCACTTCCGATTTAACGTTCTCCTTCTCAAATTGCAGATTAAAACTAATCATATTATGATCACTACCTCCAAGCGGTTCCTTTACCTCGAGTTCTCTTATCATATCTGGTTCATTGGACAACACTAAATCCGGAATTGCTTTTTCTCTGGTCGGCTCCATTACAAGCTGCTCTAAGGCATCACGGAGGCATTCTACAAACTCTCTTTCTTGGGGTCCTGAACCAACCTGATTTTCCCAGTCTACCTGCATATTGAAATCCCCCATCACCATAGTGGCATTACCGTTGTTACATGCCAGTTTTAGCTCCTGCTGCAAGTTACACCCTACATCCGGGCTATTATTTGGGGGACTGTAAATATCACCGATTAGTGTCTTCTTGCCTTTACAATTCCTCAACTCAATCCACAGTGACTCTACCTCGTCAGTCCGTATGTCTTCCCTCGCAAGGGACTGAAATCCATCCCTCACCAGCAGAGCTATCCCCCCTCCTCTGCCCACCTGCCTGTCCTTTCTATAGGATGTATAACCCTGAATATTAAGTTCCCAGGCCCGATCCTCCTGCAGCCACGTCTCAGTAATCCCCACAATGTCATATCTACCAACCTGTAACTGAGCCTCAAGCTCATCTACTTTACTTCTTATGCTTCGCGCATTCATATACAATACTTTTAATTCCTTACGCATCTCACCTTTCACATCGATCCCTATTACACTTGGCCATACTCTCCTATCCCTTTGTGAGCTTCCTTTCCCGTTAATTCTTGGGTAATTATCCATCCCTTTACTCTCTTTCCCTTTAACTCCATCCTCGACTATCCCATTTGACACCCCACCACCCTTATTCAATTTAAAACCACCCGTGTAGCAGTGGCAAACCTGCCTGCCAGAATGCTGGTCCCCCACCTGTTAAGATGCAATCCGTCTCTTTTGTACAGTTCCCCCTTACTCCAAAACAGATCCCAGTGATCTAAGAATCTAAATCCCTGCCCCCTGCACCAGTTACCAGCCACACATTCAGGTCCCGTATCTCCCTGTTCCTGCTCTCGCCAGCACGAGGAACTGGAAGCAAACCGGAGATAACAACCCTGGAGGTCCTGCTTTTCAGCATTTTTCCAAGCTCTCTAAAGTCACGCTGCAGAATATTCATCCCCTTCTTTCCGACATCGTTTGTGCCGACATGCACTACCACCTCCGGCTGTTCACCTTCGCCCTTGAGGATTTTCTGCACTCTGTCCGTGACATCCTGGATCCTGGCACCAGGAAGGCAGCACACCATCCTCGAATCCTGTCTGTTGCCGCAGAAACCCCTGTCCGTACCTCTCACAATGGAGTCTCCAACTACAATGGCGTTGCCTGATGTTGGCCTCTGTGGTTTTGGCTCAACAACCCTGTTTGCTTCACAAGCCAGTCCGCCGCTTAGTGTTTTAACGTCTTCTGTCCCGACAGCTTCTAAGTGGGTGAACCTGTTCACAAGAGGTACAACACCCGGGGACCTTTGCATTCCAAGTTTCCCTGCCTTTCTCACCGTCACCCACTTTTTCCCTCCCAGTACCTTAGGTGTAACAATCTCACTGTAGGACTTGTCGAGGAACGACTCAGTTTCCCAGACGAACCTGAGGCCATCCACTTGCTTCTCCAATTCCCCAACACGGTCCTTCAGGAGCTGTACCTGGATGCACTTCTCACATTTGTAGCAGCCAGAAGCACCAGCAATGTCCTTGACCTCCCACATACTGTAAGCATCACACTCAATTGGCTTGCTTGACATCTCCTTCTTTCGTCTCTCCCTGTCCAGCGTTTTGCGTAGCCTCCTCTCCTCAGCCGAAGACTCTCGAGCCAAAAACTCGCACTTTAATCACAGGGCCGCTCCCTAAGAGCTGTCTTGTTTATATTGACTGATAAATTGCCTAATTTACCAATTTACAAACCAAATTCCTCAGTTTTCAACTGTTTTCCCCCTCTGACTGACTTCGAACTCTCCTCCCACTCGGGCTAGAGCCAATCAGTGTTTCTCCTGCTTCTCTTTGTTACTGTTGCTTCATCCACGGGAGCTCTGAGTATACTTTCCCCCTCTCACCTATTTTGGGCAATCAAGGGTAGCAAAACAATTGGAAATAGTGAAAGGGCCATTGAGAATTTAAAATGGCATTCAGCGCAGTTGGAAAACACCGGGGTGGCGCAGCGGTAGAGTTGCTGCCTCACAGCGCCAGAGACCCGGGGATGATCCTGATTATGGGTTCTGTCTGTACGGAGTTTGTACGTTCTCCCTGTGACCCGTGTTGGTTTTCTCCGGGATCCCCAGTTTCCTCCTACACGGCAAAGACGTAGGCTAAATGGCTTGGTATAATTGTAAATTGTCCCTAGTGTGTTAGTGTGCGGGGACTCGGTGGGCCACAGGGCCTGTTTCCGCGCTGTATCTCTAAACTAAAAAAAATGTTCCACTCTCCCCAATGATACAGGGATATCTATTTCTCTTCCCAAACTCTCCTTTGCTATGAGGTCCACCTGCTCATTCCCCCTCACCCCAGCATGCCCGGGAACCCAGCAAAAAGTGATGTTACACGCAAACCCAATTCTAGAAAACACACTCAAGATTTCATTTAGAACGTCAGGACGAGCGTTAGATTTCCCTACTCTTAAAGTTTCATGAGCAGCTGCAGAATCAGAACAGATAATGACTTCTCTAAAACTGGCTTCCTCAATCCACCATAGAGCCCATTGAATTGCCATTAATTCAGTCGTGAGAACAGAGCTTCCATCAGAAATGCGTCGGCCAATCTTCAACCCAAGCTGCTCCACATACACTCCAAACCCAGCTCTCCCACTAACTGGATCCATCTGTAAAAACAATCAAAGTGCTCTCACTGATTGAATTAAGATATTCCACTATTCTTGGAGTCACCGCGCGCTTATCTTTTTCCTGAAGAAAAGCAAGCTCAATAAACAGTTCAGGAAGAAGCCAATAGGGCACAGGTAGCCATATTGTATACTCTATAATACCCCCTGGTTCCAAACCCAGCTTCCTAGCCCACTGATATATAATGACAAAAAATGTGTTATATTTGTTACCATCATCAACCTCTTGCAACAAACACCTTGCTGGGAAGGTGCCAAAACGTTTAGCCCAGTAATGTAACCCTAGCTTAATGCGCCTTAACCATAATGCATTTCTCCCATTTCAACAATCAGGGCAGGGACTGGGGAAGTTCTGAAGGCTCCACAGCAAAGCCTCAAAGCCTTTGCCTGCAACACATCTAGCCTAGCCAGAACAGTTTTAGACGCAGACCCATACACAAAACACCCGTAGTCAAGAGAAGATCTGATCATGGCCTGATAAATTAGCAGCATTGTCTCCCTGTTAGCCCCCCACTCACACCCAACCAGACTTCTCATAACACTCAGAACCTTTTCACATTTCAACACAATTTTACCTACATGCACAGCCCAAGTCATACGCTCTTCAAACCAAACACCCAAAAACTTAAAAACCTTTACCTTCTCCAATAGAGACACATACGTATACAGCCCTAACTTAGGTAACTTTCTTTTAAAACCAAATACCATATATTTAGTCTCAGAAGCAGAGATTTTAAAGCCCCATGTGTTCCCCCATTCCTCTACGGACACCAACACTTTTTGAATCCGTTTTAAAACAAACTCTACATTACGACCTCTTTTCCAGATGGCCCCGTCATCTGCAAACAAAGACAGACCAAATCCTCTCTCTAATTTACAAAATATATCGTTTATCATGATATTAAATAAAACTGGACTGATAACACTTCCCTGCGGGGTTCCATTCTCTATCGCTACAGTCTCTGATCTGACACTACCAACCATTACTTGTATTGTTCTATTCAATAAAAAATCCTTAATCCAGTTAAACATTCGTCCCCTGACTCCCAAGTCAAAATTTTTTATCATTAATCCCTCCTTCCACAAAGAATCATATGCCTTCTCAATATCAAGGAATACACTCACTACTATTTCCTTGCTTCTAAATGCCCTTTTAATATTCTGATCCAAAACTGATACAGACTCCATTGTAGACCTTCCATTCCTAAAGCCATTCTGTACATCAACAAATAGTCCTCTGGTTTCTAAAAAATAAACTAGTCTGTTGGTTACCATCCTCTCCATAATTTTACAGAGCACTGCTGTGAGCGCTATAGGGCGATATGAACTAGGGTCAGATGCCTCTATGCCCGTTTTTAAAATAGGGACCACGACTGCATGTTTCCATTCCTTTGGTAAATAACCCTCTGCCCACACAGTATTAAACAAAGCTAAGATTTCATCAAGTACAACCTATCTCTCCCCGGGGTGGTATTTGCCCCGGACATAATTGCATCCTTCAACTCTTTTATGGTAAAAAACAGATTAAAGGTATTATCATTTACTAAACTCCTCTCCAGGTGCCACTGATTAACTGCCATCAGCTCGGTTCTCTTTCTACACCTCTCCACTCACATGCTCTCTGATCTATGCACTGCTTGAAAACTGGCAACACGCATGTCTGCTTTTTCCTTATTGGAAACTGCTACCACCTCACCCTTCTGCAACACTGGTAACAAACATATTTTATATACTCCTGACATTCTACGCACAGCTGACCACAAATGCCTTACTGGAGTTTCAGGGCCTAACATACCACAAAACCTCCTCCAACTATTCCTCTTTGCATCCTTTACAACTCGTCTTGCTACTGCCCTTAGCCACTTGAACTCCATTGCATTGACCACAATTGGATACTTTCTTAATTTTCGACAGGCTATATTCCTATTCCTTACAGCTTCATCACATTCTTTATTCCACCAAGGAACAGACATACGGGACCTAGGTTCCTGCTTCACAGGAATAGTACAACAAGCTGCCTCATGAAACATGAGACTAATGGAAGTATTCCAACTATCTACAGAACCCTCACTATTAACCTCTCCAACTAAACTTTGAGCCTTCTCTGTGAATTTATCCCATTTGGCCTGAGAAAAGTTATATCTAGGAACTTTCTTTTCCACTTCTCTCCTCAAATCCCTACCAAACCTACATAAAATTGGATAATGATCACTACCATGATATCTATCCATTACATCCCATTCACCAATTCTTGCTGTTAGATGAAGCAATTGATAAATCTATGTGGCTGCAGGTGTTTCCCACAATATTATACCTAGACGGCCTTCCATCATTTAACAATACCAACTCATACTTATCTAGAAATTCTTCAACAATAACACCATTTTTATCCCTGTGATCACTACCCCATGAAGAATTATGCGCATTAAAATCTCCAATTCATATAACAGGACACCTTACCTTCTCCATTATCTCATCAAAATCTGACAATATCAAGGGTTGACAGGGGTTATAATAATTTATCACAGTAATAGAATTCTGACTGCTCCAAACCTCCACCGCCAAAACCTCAAGATTAGAATTAATGTCAACTTTCCTATACTGCAACCCAGTCATAACAAAAGTTGCACAACCCCCACCTGATCTATCAGACCTATCTAATCGCACACAATCATAACCTGGGATTACAAAATCTAGACAGGGCTTTAACCATGTGTCTTGGATACATATTAATTCTGGTGCTTCTTTAAATTCATCAACAAATCTCTTTAACTCTTGACCATTTCCAATCAGACTCCGGGCGTTCCATTGAAGTATATATAAAACATTATGATGTTAATGAGGATCATCATCATCCACATTACTGACATACTCCATACTACTAGCTCTCGACAACTGTGACCTCTCCACACACTGACTCTCCGTCATGTATTGATGCAACTTTTCTGGCAACTGCTTTACACTCAGGAACCTTTCAGCTGCCCCCACCACTAACCTGAGGATATCTGACCAGTTAGCTGCTTTCTTAGCTCCTGCCAACACACCAGAAACAAAAGACAGAAATGACTCCTTATTAAAAATCAACATGTCAGATGGAAAAGCCGATGGCAAGTTTGGCTCAGTGATCTGGCTTCCTAGCACCACTAGTCCCAGCGCTCACATCTCCGCGTTCTCTAGCCACACTTTGAGCTGCCTCTGCATATGACACATTGTTCTGATCTTTCACTTCCTGCACTCGCTTCGCCTGAACAACGCGCTCACAACCATGAAACCATGCTACATGATCCCCATCACAGTTAGGGCACTGTGCCTCTGGAGCACAGTAGGAGCCTCTGCCTTGCAATTTTGTATTGCATGATCTCCACCGCACTTTGCGCACTTTCTTTTTACCCCGACAAGACCCAGCAACATGTCCAAACCTCTGACAGTTATAGCAGCGCAACAGAGGTTTAATGTACTCCCTCACTTGATACGCCATACTCCCAAGAACCACTCTCTGTGGCAGTACTCCATCTTTGAACGTAAGCAGGACCGGCGGGTCCCCAACTCCATTCCTACTCTTAAACCTCACAACATCAGTTACCTGGGCCCCCTTAACGTTTTCTAAAATCTCCTTCTCAGACAAGCCAGCATACATCCCATACACCACTCCCTTTATTCCCTGCTGTCTTCCTCTAGGGACCAAACTCTCCACCTTGACCACCAATTTCCCCACACCCCTAGCATCATTAAACTGTTTTCTGTCTTTGCAACCAACTCTTATCATCCCATTATACAGAATCTTGGCCTGAAAATCCCTGCCTATCTGGCTCTCCAAAGCGGCGGTAATTTGTAATGGATTCACTGCTCTAAATCCTGCATCTCCTTGATTTGTTCCTTTAACTTTAACCAGCACGACGAATTCTTCAATAATTCTAGTTCTCCTAACTTTATTTCCTTCGTCTTCTGACATTTCGGGTCTTTCGCTCGATGCTTCTCTCTTAGAGCCCCCCTTTTCCTTAAAAAAGTCTGCCACCCACCACCCTTAGCCCCACCATTCCCTGAAGCCATGGGCCTCTAGAACCCCTCCTTACTTAACACTAATCTAATTCTACTACTACTAGTCCTACTACTAATGAAAGAAATGGGGGAAAAAAAAATCCACCCTCCAACTGTGCTCTCGCTGTGCTCGCTCACCCGCCCGTCTCTCTGGTGCAGAGGCTAGGTTTCATTGTCCATCCAGTTAAATCGAAATTGGTGCCTGTTAACCTAATTGACTGATCTGGGTTTCACAGTTGATTCCAATCACATGTCTGTAACTCTGCCCCAGGGCAAGAGAGTAGATTTAATCGAAGGCTGTATCAACCTCTTAAAGGAAAAATCACCTTCAATTAAATGAGTTGCGAGCTTAATTGGTGAATTGGTAGCAGCTTTTCCAGCAGCCCAATATGGACCTTTGCATTATCAGCATTTACAGGGGGCAAAGGTACAGGCACTGAGAATACATACAAACCATTACAACCGGACCATGCACTTACCATCTGAAGCCATTGCAGAGATACAGTGGTGGATTAGAAACATATTAAATAGTTATGGCACAATTTTGACAAAAACGCCATCACTTATTTTACAGACTGATGTCAGTGCACTAGGTTGGGGTGCTACTGATACCAGGTCTAGCTGTGGAGGCAGATGGGATATGCATGAGGCACAGATTCTCCATTCACATGGAATTAATTATGTAGAACATTTAGGAGCATTCTATGGGCTCAAAGCTTACTGTACCACTAGCATCACTTACATGTTCAATTGCTGATTGACAACACCACGGCAGTGGCGTATGTCAATCACATGGGTGGAATCAAGTCGAAATCATGTGATGGATTGGCCAGCACTATTTGGCACTGGTGCATAAAAAAGAATATTTGGATTTCAACTGTCTACTTGCCTGGCAGACTCAATATGGTGGCAGACACCAGGTCACGCAAATTCAACGACAACACCGAGTGGATGTTGAATCATGATGCATTTGATGAAATTGTCCTTCGGCATGTGATGCCAGATATCGATTTGTTTGCATCCAGACTTAATCACCAGATACCGAAGTATGTTTCATGGGAACCAGACCCAGGGGCAGTTGCAGTGAATGCATTCTCGCTGCACTGGGGCAGAATGTTTTTATATGTCTTTCCCCCCTTCTGCCTCATCAGCCGGTGCCTGACTAAGATCAAACAGGACTCCGCTTCAGGGGTTTTGGTGGTACCCGACTGGCCTACACAGCCATGGTTCCCGCTCATTTCAGAAATAACCACGCATCCTATTATGGTGGTTCCAAAGCAGAAAAATGTAATGGTGCATCCTGTAACTGGGGATCCAATGATCGTGTAAATTTGTTAATTTTCAGATTTTAAGAAGGCCGTACCTGGGTCTGGGACTATCCAATCAGACTGTGGATACCATCACGTCATCCTGGAGGGATAGCACAAAAAGGCAATAATACCTCTCCCATATCAGGAAATGGGAGGAATTTTGCGTACATGGTAACATCACTTACCACACAGCTTCCATCCCAGATGTGCTAGAATTCCTATCCCACTTACACTCCAATGAAAGGTTGAGTTATAGTGCCAACAACAGTGCCAGGAGTGCCCTGTCTGCGTACCTGTGCCGGGGATCAGAACTCCAATCGTTAGGGTCCCACCCGTTAATATCCAGATTCATGAAGGGTGTATTTAATTCAAATCCTCCTAGGCCTAGGTACTCTCAAATCTGGGATGTGAGCATGGTACTCACGGTGCTCCGTCAATGAGGAACAGCCACATCATTGTCTTTACTAAAGATCACCCGCAAATTGGTTATGCTCATGGTGCTTACATCAGCGCAAAGGCTTCAGACGCTCTACAAACTGCGTCTGGACAGGATGGTGTCATCACAAAATGATGATCACTTTTCACATTTATGACTTACTCAAACAGAGCAGACCAGGGGTGTCTGGATACAAGCTTGTATTGTCAGCTTATCCTACAGATTTACAGCTGTGTGTAGTTGCGCATTTGAAGCAATATATTGATGTCACACAGAGCCTTAGAGGCTCAGAGGTAGCACTATTTATAAGCCACAAAAAGCCACATAGGCAAGTGTCATCTCAGACCATCTCACGATGGCTGAAGCAAGTCCTGGGGTGTGCAGGAGTTAATACTCAAAATGTTAAATCTCACTCCACCAGGGCAGTATCAACGTCAGTGGCGAGGGCAATGGACGTCCCTCTAGACCACGTCCTTGCGGCAGCAGGATGGTCAAATGAATCGACTTTTCAGAGGTTCTACAACAAGCCACTTGTTGAATTCGGGGTGTTTGCTCACTCTGTGTTAAACGTTGTTTCATAGCTTCTCCCTGGGAGAGAGGAGTTGCTATTGTATATATTTTTGTTATTTGTGAATTAAACCATTAACATGTTAATCAATATTATGAATCAATGTTGTTACTAATTCACTCCTCCTGAGTCAACTGCTTGCAGTGAGACGCCTGGATTTGGATCGGCATGAAATCACAGGCCTTTAAAGTCTTCACGGAATCACTCACATGACTCCGAAGTAAAATAGTAAGATTAAACAAGAACTTACCAGTTTGAAGTTTGATCTTTATTTTATGAGGAGTTGCGATGAGCGATTACGTGCCCACGGCTCCCAACCCTCATATGAAGCTCATCTGGTAGTTCTAGAGTTATAATCTTACTATAATACTTCAATTTGTTGTTCTTCTGTGATTTCACACCGATGCTTTGAAGATTGACGTGCAATCCGACTGGCAGGGTTCTTCACAAAATCGCTCATCGCAACTCCTCATAAAATAAAGATCAAACTTCTAACTGGTAAGTTCTCGTTTAATCTTATTATTACCCACCCTTGCACATCCCTGTTTGCAGCTAACTATATGCCTCAAGTTAACCAAATGAAGGCTGACTTTGAGAGATGGCGTAGTCTACCTCTCACTATGGCTGAGAGAGTGCAGTCGGTGAAGATGACTGTACTTCCCAGATTTCTTTACTTGTTCCAAACTTGGTCTTCCTATCCAAGTCATTTTTTAACTCGGTTAACCAATCTAACCTCCTTTATATGAGGTAACAAGGTTCCAAGGGTCAATAGGTGCACTTTCCAAAGAGGTCGTGAAGTAGGTGGACTGGGCCTTCCTAGCTTTATTCATTATTACTGGGCATCCAATATCCAAAAGATATTATTCTGGCTCCACCAACCAGATACAGTCTGGTGTCTGCTTGAGTCACAGTCTTGTTACTCCTCGTCTCTCCCAGCTTAAGTATACTCCGCCCTGCCATTTACATTCCCTCGATTTACATCCAACCCCGTCGTACTATCCACCATCAAAATGTTTAATCAATTTTGTTGCCTTTATAAGTTCACATCAGCTTCAGTTCTGGGTCCCATTCACAGTAACCATTTATCCCCCCCCCCCACACTTGACTCAACCTTTAGACAGTGGGGCTTGAATGGTCTTAAGTGCATTAAGGATTTATACACTGACAACATATTTGATAGTTTTGATAACCTACACAAAAATCATGGCCTCCCACATAATTATTTTTTTAAATATCTTCAGGTCCACCACTTTGCCATGAAAAGTTTTCCCTCTTTTCCTGATCTCCCGCCTGTCACAGTGTTGGATAAACTCACTTTTATCTTTGCAAATAAAGGACTGATCTCTGTAGTATATTGTCAACTGTTGTCTTTAGGAGATCAAAACCTGGACAAAGTTAAAACTAGGTGGGAGGACGACCTTGGTATAGATCTGTCTGAGGAATGCTGGACAGAAGCACTGAAAAGAGTCCATTCCTCGTCATCATGTGTTAGATTGGGGCTCATACAATTCAACGTTTTACACAGGGTTCATTTAAGCAAAGCCAGGCTTGCTGACATATATCTGGGGACACTGGCTGTGACAGGTGCTCCTTCTCTCCAGCCAATCTAGCTCATGCATTCTGGTCTTGCCCCAAACTTGGTAACTTCTGGGCAGTGGTTTTTAAGTCCTTGGGATGACAGTGAGACCTTGCCCGCTTATCGCTGTATTTGGTGTAGCAGATAAAACCTTGGGTTTAAATACAACCCAGTCTGATATCATTACATTTACATCACTTTTGGCCCGAAGGAGAATCTTGCTGGTCTGGAAATCTAACACTCCTCCATCTGCAGCTGCTTGGCTGGAAGACGTGGGTTTTTTTTAAGGCTAAAAAAGATTAAATTCACATTGAAGGGGTCTGAAAAAAGTTTTATTTGAAATGGGAATCTTTTTTTATTATACTTTGAGGGTCTAAAGGAACTACCGATTGACTGAGGGCACTTGACAGTAGGTGGGGAGCTGCCTTTTTCTGTTTTGTTACTTTATTATTGTTAAAATGTGCATTTGTATTTGTGATATGTTGGTATTGTGAACACATTAGCTGCCAAGCGGTGTTTAGGGAGGGTGAGTGGGTAAGGGTTATTTTGTTATTATATATGAAAAAGAAAATGTAATGCAATGCGTCTGATGTAGTGTTTTTTTCCCCTCCAATAAAAATAAATAAATAAATAAATATTAAAAAAAATGCTGGAGTGACTCAGTGGTCCAGGCAGCACCTCTGGAGCGAAGGAATGGGTGACGTTTCGGGTCGAAATTGATGAAGGTTCTTGACCCGACACATCACCCATTCCTTTTTTTCCTTTAAAAAAAAATTTTTTTTTTTTGTTGTTTTTTTTTTTGTTGTTTTTTTTTTTGTTTTTTTTTTTGTTAGAAGTAAGTACAATAGTCTGGTACTTAAGTACCTAATACATAAATACATATTTTCATTCTTGTACAACTTCATACTTTTGATTCAATAATAAAAGAACAGTGAGAGAAAAAAGAAATAAAGAGTGTCAGAATAGATAGACAAGTGAGTAGAAACAGAAAGCAAAAGAAATAAAGGACAGAGATGAGAAGCTAAAAGATTGAAAGGAGAAAGTAAAGAAAAGAGAGATTAGGAGAGATCTACCTATCTCGTATTTTTGCCATTCCTTCTCTCCAAAGATGCTGCCTGTCCTACTGAGTTACTCCAACATTTTGTGTCTATCTTCGGTGTAAATCAGCATCTGCAGTTCCTTCCCACACAAGGTTCAATTTGATATTTGATTTGTTTATTTGAGTTCAGAGATACAGCATGGAAACTTGCCCACCATGTCCACACGGACCTTTGATCACCCGTTCTCACGTTTAATGTTATCCCACATTCACATCACTTCCTACACGTAGAGGTAATTTACAGAGGGCCAATTAACTCACCAACCCACACGTGTTTGGGATGTGGGAGGAAACCGGAGCACCCAGAGGAAACTCACGCGGTCACGGGCAGAACGTGCAAACTCCGTACAGACCGCACCCATAGTCAGGATCGAACCCGAGACTCCGGCGCTGCAAGTGCTGTAAGGCAGCAACTCTACCGCTGCGCCACCGTGCCGATTAGTTGAGTTGAGTTTAGAAATATGGCATAGAAACAGGCCCACAGAGTCCGCACCGACCTTCCATCACCCGTTCCCACTAGTTCAATCATGTCCCACTCTGGGATGTGGGAGGAAACCGGAGCACTAGGAGGAAACCTACTCGGTCGCAGAGAGAACGTGCAAACTCCGCACAGACAGCCCCCAAAGACATATGGTGTTGTAGGTCAATTGGCCTCTGTAAATTGTCCCGAATGTATAAGGAGTGGATGCATAGAAACATAGAAAATAGGTGCAGGAGTAGGCCATTCGGCCCTTCGAGCCTGCACCGCCATTCATTATGATCATGGCTGATCATTCAACTCAGTATCCTGTACCTGCCTTCTCTCCTTACCCCCTGATCCCTTTAGCCACAAGGGCCACATCTAACTCCCTCTTAAATATAGCCAATGAACTGGCCTCAACTACTTTCTGTGGCAGAGAATTCCACAGATTCACCACCCTGTGTGAATTATTTTTTCTCATTTCGGTCCTAAAAGACTTCTCCCTTATCCTTAAACTGTGACCCCTTCTTCTGGAGTTCCCCAACATCGGGAACAATCTTCCTGCATCTAGCCTGTCCAACCCCTTAAGAATTTGGTACATTTCTATAAGATCCCCCTTCAACCTTCTAAATTCTAGCGAGTACAAGCCGAGTCTATCCAGGCTTTCTTCACATGAAAGTCCTGCCATCCCAGGAATCGGTCTGGTGAACCTTCTCTGTACTCCATCTATGGCAAGAATGTCTTTCCTCAGATGAGGAGACCAAAACTGTATGCAATACTCCAGTTGTGGTCTCACCAAGGCCCTGTACAAATGCAGTAGAACCTCCCTGCTCCTATACTCAAATCCTTTTGCTATGAATGATAACACACCATTCGCTGCCTGTTGCACCTGCATGCCTACTTTCAATGACTGGTGTACCATGACACCCAGGTCTCGTTGCATCTCCCCTTTTCCTAATCGGCCACCATTCAGATAATAGTCCACTTTCCTGTACTTGCCACCAAAGTGGATAACCTCACATCTATCCACATTATACTGCATCTGCCATGCATTTGCCCATTCACCCAACCTATTCAAGTCACCTTGCAGCGTCCTAACATCCTCCTCACAGCTAACACTGCCCCCTAGCTTCGTGTCATCTGCAAACTTGGAGATGTTGCATTAAATTCCCTCGTCCAAATCATTAATATATATTGTAAACAGATGGGGTCCCAGCACTGAGCCTTGCGGTACCCCACTAGTCACTGCCTGCCATTCTCAAAAGGACCCGTTTACTCCTACTCTTTGCTTCCTGTCTGCCAGCCAGTTCTCTATCCACATCAATACTGAACCCCCAATACTGTGTGCTTTAAGTTTGCATACTAATCTCTTATGTGGGACCTTGTCGAAAGCCTTCTGAAAGTCCAGATATAACACGTCCACTGGTTCTCCCTTATCCACTCTACTAGTTACATCCTCGAAAAATTCTATAAGATTCGTCAGACATGATTTACCATTCATAAATCCATGCTGACTTTGTCCAATGATTTCACAACTTTCCAAATGTGCTGCTATCCCATCTTTAATAACTGACTCTAGCATTTTCCACACAACCGATGTTAGACTAACTGGTCTGTAATTCCCCGTTTTCTCTCTCCCTCCCTTTTTAAAAAGGGGTTACATTAGCTACCCTCCAATCCTCAGGAACTTCTCCAGAATCTAAAGAGTTTTGAAAAATTATCACTAATGCATCCACTATTTCTCGGGCTACTTCCTGACGTACTCTGGGATGCAGCCTATCTGGCCCTGAGGATTTATCGGCCTTTAATCCATTCAATTTACCTAACACCACTTCCCTACTAACCTGGATTTCACTCAGTTCCTCCATCTCATTTGACCCCCAGTCCCCTGCTAATTCCGGCAGATTATTTATGTCTTCTTTAGTGAAGACAGAACCAAAGTAGTTATTCAATTAGTCTGCCATGTCCTTGTTCCCCATGATCAATTCACCTGTTTCTGACTGCAAGGTACTTACATTTGTTTTAACTAAACTTTTTCTCTTCACATATCTATAAAAGCTTTTGCAGTCAGTTTTTATGTTCCCTGCCAGTTTTCTTTCATAATCTATTTTCCCTTTCCTAAGTAAGCCCTTTGTCCTCCTCTGCTGGACTCTGAATTTCTCCCAGTCCTCTGGTAGGCTGCTTTTTCTGGCTAATTTGTATGCTTCATCTTTTGTTTTGATACTATTTCTGATTTCCCTTGTTATCCACGGCCGCACTACCTTCCCTGATTTATTCTTTTGCCAAACTGGGACAAACTATTGTTGTAGTTCATCCATGCAGTCTTTAAATGCCTTTCATTGCATATCCACCGTCAACCCTTTAAGAATCAATTGCCAGTCACGTCTCATACTCTCAAAGTTACCTTTCTTTAAGTTCAGAACCCTTGTTTCCGACTTAATTATGTCACTCTCCATCCTAATGAAGAACTCAACCATATTGTGGTCACTCTTGCCCAAGACCACGCATAACAAGACTGCTAACTAACCTTTCCTCATTACTCAATATCCAGTCTAGAATAGCCTGCTCTCTCGTTGGTTCCTCTACATGTTGGTTTAGAAAACTATCCCACATACATTCCAAGAAATCCTCTTCCTCAGCACCCCTGCCAATTTGATGCACCTAATCTATATGTAGATTGATGTCACCCATTATAACTTGCACGCATTTCTAATTTCCTGTTTGATGCCATCCTCAACCACTACTACTGTTAGGTGGGATGTACACAACACCCACTAGCGTTTTTTGCCCCTTAGTGTTTTGCAGCTCTACCCATATCGATTCCACATCCTCCAAGCTAATGTCCTTCCTTTCTATTGCGTTATTCTCCTCTCTAACCAGCAACGCTACCCCACCTCCTTTTCCTTTTTGTCTATGCGAAAGTGGGACTAGTGTGAAGAGAGATCGATGGTTGGCACGGAGTTGGTGGGCTGAAGGGCCTGTTTCCATTCTGTATCTCTAAACTAAACTAAACTAAACCAAAACTAATATTAAGTTGAACCTTGTATGATGAAAATCTAAATTAAACTAAATAGTAACGCACACGCAATGTCACTGACAGGGACTTTTTAAAGTTTATTGCTCTGATGTTACGGTTCTGGTTGTCCCCCACATTGTTTTGATTCCTTTCATGTCATAAGGAATAGCAGTAGAATTAGGCCATTCGGCCCATCAAGTCTCCTCCACCATTCAATCATGGCTGATCTATCTCCCACTCCTAACCCCACCCTCTTGCCTTCTCTCCGAACCTCTGACAACCGTACAAATCAAAAATCAATCTAACTCTCCCTTAAAAATATTCATTCCCTGATATGGGATTGGAGCGCCTTTGTGATGATAGTTGTTTGTCCACTTTCAAACGACCCGGACGCAACCTCGTGGACATCTGTAGACTCCGCTGTTAACCTGTAGCAACGACGAAGCTGGAGCCGCTGGAAGCTGAGATTTATGGAGTGCACATCCTGTGGAGCTGTCCGAGAATGATTGTATGTACGTTTCATTTGTTTGCTTTAGTTTAGTTTAGAGATGCACCAGCCCACCGAGTCTGCCCCGACCAGCGATCCCCGCACACTAGCACTATCCAGGACAATTTACGAGGACAATAAGGACAATTTACACTTGCACCAAGTCAATTAACCTACAAACCTGCACGTTTTTGTAGAGTGGGAGGAAAACCCACGCAGGTCACGGGGAGAACACACAAACTCCGTAAAGACAGGATTGAACACGGGTCTCTGGCGCTGTGAGGCAGCAACTCTACCGTGCCTCCCACACTCCGAAAATCGACTATTTTTAAATAACACATCTCATTTGATTGTGCAGTTTCTTAAACTGTATAAAATTATACACCCCAGACTAAAGAAAGGTGTCGACCTGAAACATCACCCATTCCTTTTCTCCAGAGATGCTCTCTGACCTGCTGAGTTACTCCAGCATTTAGCATGTCTACCAGCATCTACCGTTCCTTCCTACACAAGTTATACACCCCATTCAAATCTGCCATAAATTAGCCAAAATATCTTTCTGAAATTTTATAAAATATATAGATGGAACTTGTGGATTTGCACAAGTAATTTAATTTTAAAAACCTCTTAAAAATTACATTCTCAGGTGAAATGTTGTCTTTTTTTTTCCAACATGTTTTGTTTTCTCACACCAAATATTAGTTCCATGTAGGTTTGCAACGGGAACTGTTGCCTCTTGCTGAGGGGAGTGGGTGGGTTTCAACTGACTGCCCAGAGACCTGGGTTCCATCCTGACTACAGGTACTGTCTGTAGCTGAGTTTGTACCTTCTCCTCGTGACCAAGTGAGTTTTCTCCGGTTGCTCTGGTTTCCTCCCACATCCCAAAGACGTACAGGTTAATTGGCTTCTGTACAATGTAAATTGTCCCTAGCGTGTAGGATAAAACTAGGGTACAGGGTGATCGCTCGTCGACGCGGACTCAGTGGGCTAAAGGGCCGGATTCTGCTCTGTATCTCTAAAGTCTAAAGGGTGATCAATGGTAGGCATGGACTCAGTGGTCTGAAGGGCCTGTTTCCATGCTGTATATTTCTCCGCATGACCGTGTGGGTTTTCTCTGGGTGCTCCGGTTTCCTCCCACACTCCAAAGACGTGAATGTTTGTAAGTTAATTGTCTTTGGTAAAAATTGTAAATTGTCCCTAGTGTGTTTGATAGTGTTAGTGTACAGGGTGATCGCTGGTTAGCACAGACCTGGTGGGCCGAAGGGCCTGTTTCTGCTCTGCATCTCTAAAGTTAAAAACTAAACAAACGAAAAAGACTGGGCGGTAGACACAAAATGCTGGAGTAACTCAGCGGGACAGGCAGCATGTCTGGAGAGAAGGAATGGGCGATGTTTCAGGTCGAGACCCTTCTACAGACATCTTCAGACAGTTTCGACCCGAAACGTCACCCATTCCTTCTCCCAGAGATGCTGCCTGTCCCGCTGAGTTACATCAGCATTTTGTGTCTATCTTCGATTTAAAAACCAGCATCTGCAGACACAACCCTGATTGGACTGATCCACGATGGGGAGGAATCTGCCTACAGACAGGAAGTGACACAGCAGACGTCCTGGTGCCATCGCACAACCTGGAGCTCAATGCTCTTTGTGGAATTGATAGTAGACTTTAGGAGAGCTCCCCCTCCCCTCACCCCACTCACCGTCAACAACACCACAGTCACATCTGTGGAGTCTTTTAAGTTCCAGAGAACCATCATCTCCAAGGACCTTAAGTGGGGGGCTTCCATAGTCAATAAGGGGAAGGCAAGTGGTTTGGCTCAGCCGGCTACCATCGTCCGATCAGCTGAGAAGGTTATTGGCTGCAACCTTCCCTCCATTGAGGAACTGTACACTGCAAGGGCCAGGAAGCGAGCGGGCAAGATCATCTCTGACCCCTCTCACCCTGACCACAAACTCTTTGAATCACTTCCTCTGGAAGGCGACTCCAGACTGTCAAAGCTGCCACAGCCAGACATAAAAACAGCTTTTTTCCACGAGTAGTAGCTCTACTCAATAACCAAAAATCGGTAGCCTCCTTTTGCTCTGGTATTTTATTTAATTCACATGTTTAATCGTTAATGTTTTCTTTTTAATGTTTTATGTGTCATTCTTAATTGTCATTGTGTGTCATGTTGTCACTTGTGAACGGAGCACCAAAGCAAATTCCTTGTATGTGAACATACTTGGCCAATAAACTTATTTAATTATTCAACCAAGCCAAGAGGGTATTATTGTCATATGTCCCAGATAGAACAATGAAATTCTTACTTGCTGCTGCACAACAGAATATGTAATCATAATAAATAATATAACAAAAACTCAGAAAAAAAAGAACAAACAATAACACTGTAATAATAATAATAATATTAACAATAACCTATTGTAGTTCATTGCATATGAGGTTGCCGTGTTTAATAGCCTGATGGCTGTGGGGAAGAAGCTGTTCCTGAACCTGGACGTTACGGTTTTCAGGCTCCTGTACATTCTTCCCGATGGCAAGTGGTGAGATGAGTGTGTGGCCAGGATGGTGTGGGTCTTTGATGATGTTGGCTGTCTTTTTGAGAAAGTGACTACGATAGATCCCTTCGATAGTGAGGAGGTCAGAGCCGGTGATGGCCTGGGCCGTGTTTACAAGTTTTTGCAGTCTTTTCCACTCCTGGACGTTCAAGCTGCCAAACCAAGCCACGATGCAACCGGTCAGCAGGCTCTCTACTGTGCACCTGTAGAAGTTCAAGAGACTCCTCTTTGACAGACCGAATCTCCGTAATCTTCTCAGGAAGTAGAGGCACTGTTGTGCTTTCTTTATGATTGCATCAGTGTGCTGGGTCCAGGAAAGATGGTCGGAAATATGCACGCCCAGGAATTTGACAATTATTCAATTATTATAATTCCTACATAAATATTCCATCAGCCCAGTTAACAGAAGGGCGGGTTAGACCGAGTGTTCCCACTGCACATCAAAACCAAGATGCAGAGTGAGTGTCAAGTCCATGGGGAATTGCCTGATAGAGGTTAATCCCATTAATCATAGTCACAGAGCGATACAGCGTGCAAACAGGCCCTTTGGCCCAACTTGCCCACACCAGCCAACATGTCCCAGCTACACCAGTCCCACCGGCCTGCGTTTGGCCCATATCCCTCTAAACCTGTCCTATCTATGTACCTGTCTAACTGTTTCTTAACGTTGGGATAGTCCCTGCCTCAACTACCTCCTCTGGCAGCTTGATCCATACACCTACCACCCTTTGTGTGAAAAAGTACCCCTCAGATTCCTATTAAATCTTTTCCCCTCACATGACACTAACATGAGGGGGAAAAACCTATGTAACCTCTGAGTGCCTTGGTCGGCACGGACTCAATTCCCCTACTGTTCTCGATTCTATTTCCTCTCATGATTTTATACATATCTACAAGATCACCCCTCGGCTACTGTTCTCCAAGGAATAGAGTCTACAACACTAGTCACGCCCGACCATTCACTGTGTAGGTCCTGCCCATGTTAAACTTTCCCAAAATGCAACACCTCATATTTCTCTGTTTTAAATTGCATCAACTATTCCTCCACCCACCTGACTAATCGATCAAGTTCCTGCTGCAAATTTTTCACAACCATCTTCACTGCAAACCACCCTCTTTTGCATCATCTGCAAACTTGCAAATCTTGGGTACACAAAAGGCTGGAGAAACTCAGCGGGTGCAGCAGCATCTAAGGAGCAAAGGAGATAGGCGACGTTTCGGGCCGAAACCCTTCTTCAGACTGGGAATAGGGGATGGAGTCCTTACAGGAAGCAGGGTGGGAGGAAGAGTAGTCCAGGTAGCTGTGGGAGTCAGTTGGTTTGTAGTGGATGTCGGTCAGGAGTGTATCACCTGCAATAGAGATGGTGAGGTCAAGGAATGGTAGGGAAATGTCGGAAATGGTCCAAGTGTATTTGAGTGCCGGATGGAAGTTGGTGGTGAAATGGTCACCAGTCAATTGTGTGTGGGTGCAGGAGGTGACGCCAAAGCAGTCGTCGATGTAACGGAGGTAGAGATCGGGGATGGGGCCCTGGTACGCCGAGAACAAGGATTGTTCGACGTACCCGACAAAGAGGCAAGCGTAGCTGGGGCCCATGCGTGTGCCCATAGCTACGCCTTGTGTTTGGAGGAAATGGGAGGAGTCAAAAGAGAAGTTATTGAGGGTAAGGACCAACTCCGCTAGGCGGAGGAGGGTGACAGTGGACGGGTATGGGTTGCTCCTCTGGTCGAGGAAGAACCGGAGGGCTTTGAGACCGTCCTGGTGGGGGATGGAGGTGTAGAGTGACTGGACATCCATGGTGAAGATGAGAGGATGGGGGCCTGGAGAATGGAATGCGCGGAGCCGACGGAGAGTGTCCGAGGTGTCTTGAACATAGGTGGGGAGGGATTTAACAAGGGGGATAGGATGGCGTCAAGGTATGTGGAAATGTGTTCGGTGGGGCACGAATACAAAGACAATGGGTCTGCCGGGGCAGTCAGGTTTGTGGATTTTGGGAGAAGGTAAAATCGGGCCGTGCGGGGTTGGGAAACGATGAGGTTGGAGGCTCGGGGGGGTAGGGAGCCGGAGCTGATGAAGTCAGTTATGGTGCTCGAGATGGTGCCCCTGGTGCTCGTCAGTGGGGTCATGTTCCAGGGGTAAGTAGGAGGAGGTGTCCGAGAGTTGGCGCGTGGCCTCCGCTTTGTAGAGATCGACGCGCCAGACTACCACGGCACCTCCCTTGTCGGCGGGTTTGATAACCCAGTCTGGGTTGTTACGGAGTGAGTCGATGGCAGTACGTTCGGGGGGGGGGGGGGAGAGATTGGAGTGAGACGGGAGTGGAGAAGTCGAGGCGGTTGATGTCCCGACGGCAGTTCTGGATCATGATTGGAGATATTAAGGCTGGGTAACATACCCCCTCTAGTGGTTTTAGTTCACAATCGCAGTTACAGGAATCCATGGTAAAACTGAAGCGGTAGAGTTGCTGCCTTCCAGCGCCAGAGACCCGGGTTCGATCCTGCCTACAGGTGCTGTCTGTGTGGAGTTTGTACTTTCTCCCCATGACCCTGTGGGTTTTCTCCGGGTGCTCTGGTTTCCTCCCTCACTCCAAAGACGTGAGTGTTTGTAAGTTAATTGTCTTTGGTAAAAATTGTAAATTGTCCCTAGTGTGTTTGATAGTGGAAGTGTATGGGGTGAGTTGGCATGGACCAGGTGCCATGGACCAGGTTGGCCAAGTTAAAAGCTAAACAAACTAAAAAGACTGGGAGGTAGACACAAAATGCTGGAGTAACTCAGCGGGACAGGCAGCATCTCTGGACAGAAGGAATGGGTGACTGAAACCCATCTTCAGACATCTTCAGACATCTTCAGAAGGGTCTCGACCCGAAACGTCATCCATTCCTTCTCTCCAGAGATGCTGCCTGTCCCGCTGAGTTACTCTAGCATTTTGTGTCCATCTTCGATTTAAACCAGCATCTGTAGTTCTTTCCTGAACATGTTACCTCAATGCCTCTGGTGGGGGCAGCCGAGAGCAAAGGAAGGACCCGGCTGGGACCGCTGAGATCAAAGAAGGACCCAGAGAATGGGCAGCCAGGAGAAAATAAGACCAGACTATCTTTGTCGGCCCCAGAAACGTGGCAACACTTTGTGTACTGTCCAGGTGAGGTCTGCCGTTTGATTTTATTGGATTGTATGCAAAAACAAAATAATTTCACTGTATCTCAGTACATGACAATAAAGTCTCATTGATTATGCAAACTCGCCAAAGGAGAGGCGATTCCTTCAGAATGGGAAGTTTAGATGGCCTTGAATAGTATTGAATATTTAGATGTGATGTGTGCAGGGGGGGAAATCGCTATCAAAACATGGGGGGGTGGACACAATTTCTTGGTGGCCGCATGCGCGCGCACACACACGCACGCTCGAGGCTTCGGCCATGGGCCCTGTGGACAATAACGTTGGATATTGACCTGGTTGGTGACCAACTCCGAACTCCAGCAACAGCAGCTTCGTCTGCCTTGAATCATGGGGCTTCAATCGGCCTGTTCGTGGGGCCTTTCATTGCCCGGCGTGGCTTAAAATCGGCCGCGGGATTTTCCATCGCCCGGCGGGGGCTTCAATATCGGGAGCCTCGATCGCCTTGATGCAGCAATTTGACTGCGGGGCGGTGGAAGATTTTAAACCAAGCTGGGCCAGGCGATGAAAGGCCCCGTCAGGAGGGATAGAGAGAAAGGAAAAGGAGGTGGAGTAGCGTTGCTGGTTAGAGAGGAGCTTAACGCAATGGAAAGGAAGGACATTAGCTTGGAGGATGTGGAATCGGTATGGGTAGAGCTGCGAAACACTAAGGGGCAGAAAACTCTGGTGGGTGTTGTGTACAGGCCACCTAAGAGTAGTAGTGGAGTTGGGGATGGCATCAAACATGAAATTAGGAATGCGTGCGACAAAGGCAAAACAGTTATAATGGATGACTTCAATCTACATATAGATTGGGTGAATCAAATCGGCTGGGGCGCTGAGGAAGAGGATTTTTTGGAATGTATGCGGGATAGTTATCTAAATCAACATGTAGAGGAACCAACGAGAGAGCAGGCTATTTTAGACTGGGTGTTGAGTAATGAGGAAGGGTTAGTTAGCAGTTTTGTTGTGCGTGCCCCCTTGGGTAAGAGTGACCAAAATATGGTTGAGTTCATTAGGATAGAGAGTGACATTGTTAATTCAGAAACAATGGTTCTGAACTTAAAGAAAGGTAACTTTGAGGGTATGAGATGTGAATTGGCCAAGATAGACTGGCAAGTGATTCTTAAAGGGTTGACGGTGGATATGCAATGGAAGGCATTTAAAGACTGCATGAATGAACTACAACAATTGTTCATCCCAGTTTGGCAAAAGAATAAATCAGAGAAGGTAGTACATCCGTGGATAACAAGGGAAATCAGGGATAGTATCAATATTAAAGATGAAGCATACAAATTAGCCAGAAAAAGCAGCCTGCCAGAGGACTGGGAGAAATTCAGTCCAGCAGAGGAGGACAAAGAGCTTAATTAGGAAAGGGAAAATAGATTATGAAAGAAAACTAGCAGGGAACATAAAAACGGACTGCAAAAGTTCTTATAGATATGTGAAGAGAAAAAGGTTAGTTAAAACTCTGCTCATGCTCCCATCCCCCTGCGACATTATTTTAAATCCTCCCTGACAGCACTAGCAAACACTCCCCCAAGGACATTGGTTCCCTTCAAGCCCAGGTGCAGACCATCCTGTTTGTACTGGTCCCACCTCCCCCAGAACTGGTTGCAATGCCCGAGAAATTTGAATCCCTCCCCCTTGCACGATTTTTCAAGCCACGTATTCATCTGCATTATCCTCCTATTTCTACTCTGACTAGCGCGTGGCACTGGTAGGAGTCCAGAGATTATTACCTTTGAGGTCCTACTTTTAAGTTTATCTCCTAGCTCCCTAAATTCGCCTTGTAGGACCTCATCCCGTTTTTTACCTATATCGTACTTATGATCAATGGCATGTGGATAAATGTGAGGTTATCCACTTTGGTGGCAAAAAACAGGAAAGCAGACTATTATTTAAATGGTGGCCGATTAGGAAAAGGGGAGATGCAGCGAGACCTGGGTGTCATGGTACACCAGTCATTGAAAGTAGGCATGCAGGTGCAGCAGGCAGTGAAAAAAGTGAATGGTATGTTAGCTTTCATAGCAAAAGGATTTGAGTACAGGAGCAGGGAGGTTCTACTTCAGTTGTACAGGGTCTTGGTGAGACCACACCTGGAGTATTGCGTACAGTTTTGGTCTCCAAATCTGAGGAAGGACATTATTGCCATAGAGGGAGTGCAGAGAAGGTTCACCAGACTGATTCCTGGGATGTCAGGACTGTCTTATGAAGAAAGACTGGATAGACTCGGTTTATACTCTCTGGAATTTAGGAGATTGAGAGGGGATCTTATAGAAACTTACAAAATTCTTAAGGGGTTGGACAGGCTAGATGCAGGAAGATTGTTCCCGATGTTGGGGAAGTCCAGGACAAGGGGTCACAGCTTAAGGATAAGGGGGAAATCCTTTAAGACCGAGATGAGAAAGACTTTTTTCACACAGAGAGTGGTGAGTCTCTGGAACTCTCTGCCACAGAGGGTAGTTGAGGCCAGTTCATTGGCTATATTTAAGAGTGAGTTGGATGTGGCCCTTGTGGCTAAGGGGATCAGAGGGTATGGAGAGAAGGCAGGTACGGGATACTGAGTTGGATGATCAGCCATGATCATATTGAATGGCGGTGCAGGCTCGAAGGGCTGAATGGCCTACTCCTGCACCTAATTTCTATGTTTCTATGTTTCTATGCGATGGAGAGACAAAGAACTGCCGATTTTGGAATCTTGAGCAAAACAGAAAGTGCTGGAGGAACTCTGCAGGTCAGTTCAGTTTACTTTATTGTCAGTTCTGAAGTGAACTGACCTGCTGAGTTCCTCCAGCACTTTGTGTTTTTCTCAACATTCCAGCAACTGTAGTTCTTTGTGTCTCCATTGTCTTTCAGGCAGCATCCGTGGAGGAAATGGCCAATTGGTCAGTTGAAGCATCATAATCGGAAATGCCATCTGTCCATTCCTTCCAGAGATGCTTCCTGACTCGCTGAGTTCCTGCAGCAGTTTGTGTTTTACATAATACAAAAAGAAAGTGTCAGGCAAAGAGGAAGTCAAACTAGAGTTTAGGTAATGTTACTTATGTCATAGGTTTATCAATCACTTTTTCTGTGCTGTTTGCACACAGTGCTAGGCAAAGAGACATTTCAGATAACATATTTTTGGTAAATTTTTTTTAGCTGTATGATGTCATTTATTTCATGAAATATTTATCTTTTGGGGGTTATTTTACTGGATATGTGTTAGAAAAATTCTAAGCTTCTGTTAGACTACCAGCAGAAAGCTTGGGAATCACTTTCAATTTATTGAAAATGCAGGAGCCTCAGGGGACATTGCCCCTTGAACCCCCACCGGGGCACTGCCCCTGGACCCTGCCTGGGGCCTAGCCAGCTCCTGGATCCCCGGCCAATACTTCCTACTGTTTTTCTGGAGGTGAATATCATGCCTGGTTACTCCAACATTTTGTGTCTATCATCCCTCTAGAGCTTTCATATCTGTCCAAATGTCTTTCAAATGTCATTATTGTACATGGTTCTACCACTTCCTCTGGCAGTTCATTCTATGCCTTTAGAATTTCCCTCCGTTCCTTAAATCTGTTCTCTAGTTTTTGACCACCTTGCCCAGGGGGAAAGATGGTGACCTTATATATGCTCGACATCATTTTAGATAACCCACCTACCCTCCACGAGAAAAGTCCTCGGCTCTGCTGACTCTCCTGATAACCTTCACCCTCCAGTCCTGGTAACATCCATGGACAGGATAGGACACAAAGTGCTGGAGTAACTCAGCAGGTCAGGAAGTATCTCTTAGTTTAGTCTAGTTTAGAGATAAAGCATGTAAACAGGCCCTTCAGCCCACCGCGTCCTCACTGATCAACACATTTACACTATCCTACACACACTAGGGGACTATTTACATTTATACCAAGCCAATGAACCTACAAACCTGCACGTCTTTGGAGTGTGGGAAGAAACTGAAGATCTTGGAGAAAACCCAGGCGGTCACGGGGAGAACGTACATACTCCGTACAGACAGCACCGGCAGTCGAGATCGAACCCGGGTCTCTGGCGCTGTAAGGCAGCAGCTCTACCGTGCCTCCCAGAGTGCAGGGATAGGTGCCATTTATGGGTCAGGACCCTCCTTCAGCTTAGAGGGGGGCATCTTGGTCAGCATGGATGAGTTGGGCTGAAGGGCCTGTTTCTGTGATGTATGACTCTATGACTGTATGAACGAACACCTGGATGTGTACAAGCCTCACTAAAAACACACCATCCCATTTTGTTTTATATACGCACCTTGTAGTCTGTCTGAGAATTCCTGTAAGAATTTCTGCTAAGAAAACATGTCAGCTATGTAATATTTTATTCTCAGACTTAATCCGTAATGAACTCATATGTGTCAGTCTTTCAGTTATCTAGAAAATAGTGATTTAATTATTCTACGAGAATGGGTAATAACTAAAACAGACAGCCTCCCACATCCCACTGGAAGTACGAGCGTGTCAGACGAGCTTTGTTAATTGACTCAGGGACAAGGCTGTCAACCAAGGTAAAACTGAGGCCAATTTTAGTTCAAAGAGAGACATAAAATGCTTGAGTAACTCAGCGGGCCTGGCAGGGTTCCCAAAAGGTTAATTTGCAGGGTGAGTCAGTGGTAAGGAAGGCAAATGCAATGCTCGCATTCATTTAGAGGGGACTAGAATATAAAAGCAAGGATGTAATGCTGCACATTTACACAATACTGGCTGGTCAGGTCATATTTGGAGTATTGGGCCCCATATCTGAGGAAACATAGAAAGAGAAACATAGAAAATAGGTGCAGGAGGAGGCCATTCAGCCCTTTGGGCCAGCACCGCCATTCATTATGATCATGGCTGATCGTCCCCAATCAATAACCCGTGCCTGCCTTCTCCCCATATCCCTTGACTCCACTAGCCCCTAGAGCTCTATCTAACTCTCTCTTAAATCCATCCAGTGACTTGGCCTCCACTGCCCTCTGTGGCAGAGAATTCCATAAATTCACAACTCTCTGGGTGAAAAAGCTTTTTCACACCTCAGTCTTAAATGACCTTCCCTTTATTCTAAGACTGTGGCCCCTGGTTCTGGACTCGCCCAACATTGGGAACGTTTTTCCTGCATCTACTTGTCCAGTCCTTTTATAAATTTATATGTTTCTATAAGATTTTCCCCTCATCCTTCTAAACTCCAGTGAATACAAGCCTAGTCTTTTCAATCTTTCCTCATATGACAGTCCCGCCATCACAGGGATCAATCTCGTGAACCTACGCTGCACTGCCTCAATCACAAGGATGTCCTTCCTCAAATTAGGAGACCAAAACTGTACACTGAAGGATGTATTAGCATTGGAGATGGTCCAAAGGGGGTTGATGGGAATGATGTTGGGGATGATTAGGTTACTGTACGAGAGTGTTCGATGGCTCTGGGCCTGTCCTTGCTGTAGTCTAGAATAATGAGGGGAGAATCTCATTGAAACCAACTGACCAGTGAAAGGCCTGGAGAGAGTGGATGTGGAGAGGATGTTTCCACTCGTGGGAGAGTCTAGGACCAGAGAGCTCGGCCTCAGAATAAAAGCACGTACCTTTAGAAAGGAGATGAGGAGGAATTTCTCTAGCCAGAGGATGGTGAATCTGTAGAATTAATTACCACAGGTGGCTGTGGGGGCCATGTTATTGGCTGTTTTTAAAGCAGAGATTGGTAGGTTGTAGATTTGTTTGGCCATCAAAGGTTACGGGGAGATCACAGGAGAATGAGATGGAGAGAGAAAGTTTGATAGGCCGAATGGCCTAATTCTACTCCAATGTCTAACGGTCAAATATACTCAAAATATTCTTGCATTTCACGATCCCAGTTATCTCACTTGCGATCAGCAGACATTAAGCACGGCAGATATCATGGAACAGATACTGTTCTATAAGGAGTACAATACAAGAACAGGCCCTTCAGCCCACAATGTCCATGCAGAACATGATGCCAAGACCAACTGTTATCTGTGTGGACAATACAAGAATATTTGTGGATTATGACCATAAGACCATTAGACCTAGGAGCAGAATGAGGCCATTTGGCCCATCAAATCTACTCCACCACTCGACCATGGCTGATCTATCTTTCCCTCTCAACGCCATTCTCCTGACTTCTCCCTGTAACCCTTGATCCCTCCACTCCCTACACATCCAGGTGCCTATCTACAAATCTCTTAAACACCACGGCCCTATCTGCCTCCACCTCAGGCTGTGGTGTATTGGCATGGACCATTGTCCCTACCAGTTACTGGTCTGAGCAGCCGTACTATTATACATGTACCCTTGCCCAGAGTAGGGGAATCGAGGACTAGAGGACATATGTTTAAGGTGAAGGGGAAAAGATTTTATAGGAATCTGAGGGGACATTTTTTCACATAAAGGGTGGTGGGTGTATGGAACGAGCTGCCAGAGGAGGTAGTTGAGGCCGGGACTATCCCAATGTTCAAGAAACAGTTAGACAGGTACATGGAAAAGGGAGATTTGGAGGGATATTGACCAAACGCAGGAAAGTGGGACTAGTGTAGCTGGGATATGTTGGTCGGTGTGGGCAAGTTGGGCCAAAGGGCCTGTTTCCACACTGTATCACTCTATGACTCTATACAGTGTGGGGCCACATGCAGACAGCACAAACAAGCCCTCTACTCTCCCTGGGTAGCTTACTAATGACGAACCCTCAGCTACAACACAGCAGTCACTGCGGTCAGGGAAAGGGTGACCTGTTCAGTCACCAGAGATAGACTCATAATGCTGGAGTAACTCAGCGGGACAGGCAGCATCTCTGGACAGAAGGAATGGGTGACGTTTCGGGTCGACACCCTTCTTCAGACTGACTGCAGTGTCTGATGAGAGATTATCAGTGGCTTGAGTTTGTAGATGGTGGTGAGCTTAAACAGGGTTCAACATGTGTCACGGAAAGGGAGAGAGGAAGGGAAAGATTCCCGAGTGTTAGAAGTTACCTACTGCGGTCTCCCAACCTCAAGTAAAGGCACTTGTTGGCAGAATAAAGAATTCTGTTTCCCTTTGTCATTAGTGGCACAGTTGGTAGAGCTGCTGCCTCCCAGCGCCAGAGACCCAGGTTCCCTCAATAGTTCTGTCAATACTGGTCTATGTGTCACACATACAACTGCAGAGTGAAACACCATTTTGCATATATTACACATGTGGGCGCCGGCATTTTTTGGTGTCTTGTGGAAAAGCCCAAAGTCCGGTCAATGTACTGGTTCCACCGAACCGGCATCCCCCCGGCCATCTTTCTGTCCTGGGAGCAGCTCCTGCAGCCGCCTGTGCCATCACCAGTGGCTTCAAGGTCGGCTGCAGGAGGCGCCCCTGCGTCTGTGTGGAGTTTGCACGCTCCCCCGGTGACCGCATGGGTTTTCTTCCGGTTTCCTTCCACATTTCCAAAAACGTGCGGGTTTGTACGTTTATTGGACCTCTGTAAATTGCCCCTAGAGTGTAGGGAGTGGATGAGAAAGTGGGAGAAGGTAGAATTAGTGTGATCGATGGTCGGCGTGGACCCCGTGGCCATGTTTCCATGCTGTCGGATGTCCAAGCCGCTGAGGGTGTTCTCCCGTTCTGACGTCGGAGTTCCATCATCCCGGCGAGAGGGCCTGAACATCGGGCCGCCCGTAGCGGCGACTACGGGGGGCTTCGGGAAGCCCCGACCACGGGTGAACATCAAAGAACATCATAGAGGAGGATGACTGAACTTTGGGCCTTCCCTCACAGTGGGAAACTTTGATTCCGCTGTGTGGGGATGTTTATGTTAAAGACTATCGTGTTCTGTTCTCTTTTTATTCGTATGGCTGTATGGTGACCACACATTTCACTGTACCAATTGGTGCATGTGACAATAAATGTCTCTTGTCTTATCTTGTCTGTATAAACTGCTGAAAATCCCCAGACAAGATCTTTACACAGGGAACTAATTCAGCAATCGGTCTGCTGTAGATGCTGGGAGATGGGCAAGGATATCAATCGCAAAGATTGACACAAAAAGCTGGAGTATCTCAACAGGTCAGACAGCATCTCTGGAGAAAAGGAATAGGTGACATTTTGGGTCGAGACCCATCTTCAGACCGAGAGTCGGGGGAAAGTGAAACGAGAGATATACTGTAGACGGTGACATGTATACTGTAGAACAAATGAATGAAAGATATGCAAAAAAGTAACGATGATAAAGGAAACGGGTCATTGTCAGCTGTGGGCTCGGTGAAAACAAGCTACACACCATAAACCTCCACAAGATGACTTTGAAGCTGGTATGTCTTGGGTGGCAAGGGATGGAGAGAGAGGGGATGCAAGGGTTACCTGAAGTTAGAGAAATCAATATTTCTACGGGGTGTAGGGGATCCAAATTGCTTTTGGATTGCAATTATTTGATTTACTCACTTAACACAAACCTTAAAATATTGCACATTCTGTCCATGATTTTGTGGCCGTTTATTTGTGTTATTTTATTGCAGAAAGTCATAGATCTTAAAACAATATCTGGACAATGCACTCTACCACAGTACACGAATCACATGTGTCCACAATGAAAATACATCCATGATAAATGCATCATTTTGTTTTACAAATAAAGGATACAACCACTGTACAACAATTCTCATGGAATAGGCTACGTGTTGTACAGGAATCCTCAGAACACAAACTTGGCAACTTGATATTTTGATATCTAAAGAACACATCAATGATGGCCAACAATATTAAAGTAAGGGCACAAGGTAGCAAGGGATGTGGTTTCAGTCTGAGTATCGGGGCTGGAGATTTTCATACACAAGTCAGCTTCTGTCGTGCACACATCCAGTATCAGATGCAAACGTGATTTATTCATGTTGGAGGGAATGTTATGCTATCCCTGCACTCTGAGTGGAGTTGGATTGATGGGAGGTGGTCTTGGAGGGGAGGATGCTCCTCAAACTGCGGAGCATCCTGGACAATACAGCTCACCCCCTCCATGACACACTGGTCAACCTGAGGATCACCTTCAGCAACGGACTGGTTCCACCAAGATGCAGCATAGAACGCCACAGGAGATCCTTTTTCCCATGTGGCTAGCAAACTGTACAACTCCTCCCCCTTCTGTCGTGGGGTAGGCTGACTCTCTCCCCCCACCCCACCTTTGCACATCTCTCATCCTGGATTTTTCCACTCAATAATTTAATTTCACGTTTGTGCAATATTACATACGTGCTGTGCAATAACCGCTCATTTAAACTTCATTATTATTATAATGCACAACGCTTTCAATGCCTCGTAACTGTATCTTTTGACCGGTAGTTGACCAATTCCCCTCCGGGATAAATGAAGTCGTATCGAATCATATAATATCATATCTGGCTTCACTCAGATAGGCACAGACACAAAATGAAACAGCTCGTACATATATCAGTGGTGAGTCTATTGAACAAGTTGGCTTATAGAAGGCCTTATCAATGCACAACTGGAAACACTTTGTGTTCTCTCAGAGTACTTCATGGTGTGATAGACTCACCACTGATCTATGAGCGGTTTCATTCTGTGTCTGTGCCTCTCCTCTCTGAGTGAAGCCAGAGACAGGGTATGGGTGCAGAACAAAACTCCTTCCTACAGTTCCTTTCCCAAGGCATCTCTTTCGTTCACCTTTTGTCCAATACCGGGTGGGTTTCTGTTAAACTCTATTATGTTCTTTTATTCGTATGGCTGTATGGTAACTCAAATTTTTCACTGTACCAATTGGTGCATGTGACAATAAATGTGAACTTGAACTCTAGTTAGTGCAGGAATCCAAATCACCTCTCGTTCAACCCCATTGTGGAACACATCTATCATAATGCTTCAGATGGACACGAAATGCTGGAGTAGCTCAGCAGGTCAGGCAGCATCTCAGGAGAGAAGAGCCTTACAGTGCCTGAGACCTGGGTTCCATCCTGACTATGGGTGCTCTCAGTAAGAAGTTTGTATGTTCTTCCCTTGACCTGCGTGGATTACTCCGGGTGCTCTGGTTTCCTCCCACACTCCAAACACGTACAGGTTTGGAGACTAATTGGCTTGGTAAATTTGTAAATCATCTCTAGTGTACGTTAAATAGTGGCACCAAAGAGCGATCCCCGCACACTAACACCATCCTACATACACTAGGGACAATTTACACATACACCAAGTGAATTAACGCACAAACCTCAAAGTCTTTTGGGAGGAAACTGAAGATCTTGGAGAAAACCCACGCAGGTCACGGGGAGAACGTACAAACTCTGTACAGACAGCTCCCGTAGTCAGAATCGAACCTGGTCTCTGGCGCTGCAAGCGCTGTAAGGCAGCAACTCTACCGCTGCGCCACCGTGCCATGTTGTCGTGGTCTGGTCTACGTCTGCCCTGAGTGGGCTGACAAGAGACACAAAAAGCTGGAGTCACTCAGCGGGTCCGGCAGCAAGCCTGGAGAAGAGGAATTGGTGACGTTCGGGTCGAGACCCTCCTTCAGTCTGTCTCTCCGTAACAGGACTCAGAAATATTGGGATGAGTCAGGACAAGGCCATAAAAGCGTTGGCCTCGCGGTGATCTTGAAATGAATTAAACAAATTCTGAGTTCACTTTTCTCAAGTTAATTGTGAATTTCCTCCTGTTGAGAAAATGCAATTAACTGTGGCTTGGGTGTAAATCACCTATACTCATCCTTCGAGCCACAAGGATTTACAAGCTAACCTGCTGGTGAGAACGGGAAGGACTTTTCAGGCCAAAGCCAATTGTATTCTGATTTATGGGAGGACATTATAGTCATTTAGCTAATGTTTTTTCTGACCCAACAAGTCGGATTGAGAGGTCATTGAATTGGAGGTTCAGATTTCCCCTTCCCACGAGGATTTGGACATTACCTGGTTGTCCTGAAAGGTTAGCATCCACTCTGATACATTTCTGGACAGTGGACAAAATCTAGGGACATCGCGATCGGAGGGAAAGGAGACCAGAATACTGGCTTTGGCGAAAATCTCATTAAATTCGGTTAGGCAGTGCGGACTATTCCAGCTCCAACTTCAGATAATCCTAAGTGTGTGGGAAGGAACTGCGGATGCTGGTTTAAATCGAAGATAGACACAAAATGCTGGAGTAACTCAGCGGGACAGGCAGCATCTTAACCCCGGTCGCGTCTTTAGTCCACATACTGTGAATGAAACTAGCCATCTCTCCCAACCCGTCACAGTCAGGTAGCTGAGGAGTGGGGTTGACGTATCTAAAGGGCCTGTCCCACTTGGTGATTTTTTCGGTGACTGCCACCGTCATGTCAGTGTCGCCAAAAGATTTTGAATATTTCAAAATCCAGCGACGACAAAAAAAACATGCTGCGGCACTTGATAAAACACCGCGCGTCATACGTCATCCTGCCGCGTCCTCGCCGCATGTTTTTCAGTGACCTGATACGTCAGTCAATGATGCCGGCAGTCACCGAGAAAATCGCCAGGTGGGACAGGCCCTTTACACTCTTAGTTAAAACAAACTGAACGTGGGAAGAATAATCTATTACTAACTCATCACCGCCTACATTGATGAAAATACACATGAAATGTTTTCGACAGCTTGAGATCCCTGCCTTGATCAGACCCATCCCAGGTCAGTGATTGACTGTACAACTGGAAATTGTACTTGGCATCTCGCCAGAACCAGGGGATGAAGACGGGGAGAGCCCATCTTGTTGGCCTCTAGAACACGGTCGGGTGTGAAGACGTTTCGCTGCTCTGCCCCATTAGCACACGGAACCTGTTAAATTGCTTTTGTGATTGAACTTCTGCCGTGTTGGCGTCCGACGGATAAGATTCAAGACAGCTGAACTCAGGCAAACGAGGTACAATGCACAGACATCGGCAATCATCGTGGGAACATTTAACCCGTGAAATATAAATTCAAACACCACAGACATCAAAGTAGCTTAAGGACGAACCTCGTGACAAAAACGCTCAGTGGAATAATGTGGGACAAATTGTTCAGCGGCACCGTATACATTGTGTACCAACTTGCTGCTTTAGCCTAGCCTGCTGTAACCTCAATGTTTGGGCTCTCACATATATACCCAGACCTATGAGGCCTGATCTCCATTATGGCTCAGTCTCACTCCATTTCATTTAGTGCTCCGCCGTCATCCATCTTGTCAAAGCTCTCGTCCTCCTCTCAATATCATGGTCCCACCATGTCACCATCTCTCTCCATATCACCCAATCTCTCACCATATCACTCCTCTCTTCATATCACCCCTCTCTCCATATCACCCTCTCTCACATCACCCCTCTCGCCATATCATCCGTCTCTCTCCATATCACCCATCACCATATCACACTCTTTCCATATCACCCACTCTTATCACCCAATCTCTCTCCATACCCGTCTCTCTCCATATCTCTCATATCTCTCTCTCCATATCACCCCTCTCTCCATCATCCCTCTCTCCATATCTCTCTCCATATCACCCCTCTCTCCATCCCTCTCTCACTCTCCATATCTCACTCCATCATCCCTCTCTCCATATACCCTCTCTCCAGCTCTCTCCATATCACCTCTCCAGATCATCCCTCTCTCCTCTCTCCCATCCAGATCACCCCTCTCTCCATATCCCTCTCTCCATATCACCCTCTCTCCAGATCATCCCTCTCTCCATACCCCTCTCTCCATCCAGATCACATCCAGCTCCTTCTCTATCACCCCTCTCTCCAGCATATCACCCCTCTCTCCATATCCCCTCTCTCCAGTCTCTCCAATCCTCTCTCCCATCCCTCTCTCCATATCACCCCTCTCTCCATATCACCCTCTCTCCATATCACCCCTCTCTCCATATCATCCCTCTCTCCATATCATCCCTCTCTCCATATCTCTCTCTCCATATCATCCCTCTCTCCATATCTCTCTCTCCATATCATCCCTCTCTCCATATCTCTCTCTCCATATCACTCTCTCCATATCATCCCTCTCTCCATATCTCTCTCTCCATATCACAAGCTTGAACCTTCACCTTGCTACCACTCAGTCCTAACTCCACTACTTAATCACACCCAGACTACACTTTCAAATTCACACCGTCTTTCTCTCTTTCTTTCTTTTTTACATGTTTCTGAATCTATACTCCTTCTGTAGCTTTGATAATATCTGTGTACAGGTTTGGCACTAAATGCTGTGGAGCTGGGACTGTGGAGTTATGGAGGTTGAGCTTCAGTAGTGTGGGGCCAGGCTACTTTTTTAATCACAGTTCTCTCTCTCCCCCCCCCCCCCTCAAAAGCTTCAAAAGATTAAATACCACGATTAAAGAAGAGCTTCTTCCCCGCTGTTAACAGACGAGTGACGGACCTCTCATTTACTAAGATTGCATTCCCAACCTCTCAATCTGCCTCCTTGTGACTCTTGCACTTTTTTTTAATATGCACTTTCTCTGTCGCTGTCACAATATATTGTTGCACCCTGCGTTTTTTCTCTACCTGTTGTGGTTGTGTGGTGTATGATTTTACTCTGTTAAAGTACAGTCTGCCTGCATAGCACGCAATGTCCATAAGCCATAGAAGGAGAAGTAGGCCATTCGGACCATTGCGTCTACTCCGCCATTTAATCACGGCTGATCTATCTCTGCCTCTCAACCCCATTCGCCCCGCCCATACTAATCAACAATCTGTCGATCTGTGCCTTAAAAATATCCAGTGACTTAACCTCCACAGCCGTCTGCGGCAATGGATTCCACAGATTCACCACCCTCTGGCTAAAGAAATTCCTCCTCATTTCCTTTCTAAAGGTGCACCCTTTTATTCTGAGGCTGTGGCCTCTGGTCCTAGACTAGCTCCCACTAGTGGACACATCCTCTCCGCATCCACTCTCTCCAGGCCAAAGCAATGTTCTACACTGTGTCTCCGTACCTGTGACAATAATAAACTAATCCAAGTTGTTGTTGTCTCACCTACCCGTCTTGTCTTTGTATTACACAGCACTCCTCCACAATACTGCACCCTGCCTTGTAATCACAGTTCCCCATCCACATACCCCTTGTTATGCTGCCATACGACACCCTCCACCATACCACTTACACGACCCGAAACGCCACCCACTCCTTCTCTCCAGAGATGCTGTCTGTCCCGCTGAGTTACTCCAGCATTTTGTGTCTACCTTCACCTACTCCTATCTCCAACATCAATCCCTTCCACCTCCCTGTCATTCTTCCTCCTTCAATATCATGTACTGTATCCCTCAGCCACACTTCCACATCTCTCAGCGCTGTCAACCATTTAATCCCGACACAATGTCAAACACAGGGCAGAGCGTGCCGGAGTATCTCAGTGAGTCTGGCAGCATCGCTGGAGAACATCTCCACCTTAAAAATATCCACTGACTTGGCCTCCACAGCCTTCTGTGGCAATGAGTTCCACAGATTCACCACCCTCTGACTAAAGAAATTCCTCCTCGTCTCCTTTCTGAAGGTATGTCCGTTTATTCCTGAGGCTGTGCCCTCTGGACCTAGACTCTCCCACGAGTGGAAACGTCCTCTCCACACCCACTCTCTCCAGGTTTTGATAGAACAAGATGGAGTAAAGTAGCACTGAACCAAACGGTTCGGCCAGTCTATCTCTAAACTGGATTAAGTGGCGTAATTCAATATTATGTAATATTTACAACCCATAGGCACAACATCTAAAATAAAATCGTACCTTAGTTTTTCTCACTCATCAAATCATTTGAAAATAAAGTGCAATGTTACAAATCTAATCAGTCTAAACAATGAATCAATTATTTACCACAAACACTAACACGTGTTAACATAGAATATAGAGCAATACAACATAGGAATTATATTAATCCTCTCAAATACTTTCCCTACCACTGACTTGAGGCTCACCGGCCAATACTTCCCTGGATTCCCTCTGCTTGCCTTCTCAAACAAAGGAATAAAAGTGACTCTCCTGTGACGGGGGCCTCTCCTGTGCAAAAATCTCCATCAAAACCCCTGCATCTCTGCTCTTGCATCTCTCAATAACCTGGGATAGATCCAATCAGTCCCTGAAGACAGCCACCTTGTTGCTGTGCCACCCAACACCACCTCCTTCTTGATCTCAAAATGCCCCAGCATATTAGTGTACTCCACACTGATCTCACATGGAACAGGAGGACGTCTACTCCGCCATTCAATCATGGCTGATCTATCTCTCTCTCCTAACCCCATTGTCCTGCCTTCTCCCCATAACCGCTGATACCCATACTAATCGCATTGTGTTCCATGTCCTTCTCCTTGGAGAATACAGATGCAAAGTACTCGTTTAGTATCTTGATGACATAGAGTGATACAGTGTGGAAACAGGCCCTTCGGCCCAACCTGCCCACACCAGCCACCATGTTCCAGCTATACTAGTCCCACCTGCTTGCTCTTGGTCCATATCCCTCTAAACCTGTCCTATCCATGTACCTGTCTAACTATTTCCTAAATTATGGTATAGTCCCAGCCTCAACTACCTCCTCTGGCAGCTTGTTCCATGTGTGAAAAAGTTACTCCTCGGATTCCTATTAAATCTTTTCCCCCTCATCTTGAACCTATATCCTCTGGTCCTCGATTCCCCTACTCTGGGCAAGAGACTCTGTGCGTCTACCCGATCTATTCCTCTCATGATTTCTTACACTAATTCTTACTTGAAATTTTTACTTTATATTCTTATAATTCATAATTCTCATAATTCTTACTTCATATTCATACTTCAAACATAAATTCCCTCCTTTACCCTTGAGCAGTCTGTCCTACCTTTGCAGTTACCCACTTGATATTAGTTTTTTAGTTTTAGTTTTTGAAATACAGCGCGGAAACAGGCCCTTTGGCCCACCGAGTCTCAACACTACCCTACCCACACTAGGGGCCATTTTTACATTTATACATTTATACCAAGCCAATTAACCTACATACCCGTACATCTTTGGAGTGTGGGAGGAAAGTGAAGATCTCTAAGAAAACCCCCGCAGGTCACAGGGAGAGCGTACAGACAGCACCCGTAGTCAGGATCGAACCTGTAAGCTCTGTAACACAGCAACTTTACCACTGCGCCACCATGCAGTATAAAATTCAACTATAAAAAGCCTTTGGATTCTCTTGAATTCCACTGGCTAGTGACATTTAATGGCTCCTTCTGGTGCTCCTTAGTTCCTTTCCCTTTATATTCCTCAAAAGCCCTGCTGACATCATCGTCCGAAACCTTGCATCCATTTCCTTTCTGACCATATTTACCCCCTCTTTGATCATCCAAGGTTCCCTTCCTTACTTTGCCTTCCTTGTCCCTCCTCCTGACTGGAACACCCCGGTCCTGAACTCTGGTCAGCTGTTCTTTAAATAACTCCCACATGTCAGATGTAGCCTTACCCAATAACAACTGCTCCCTCTATTGTCTCTCGGCCTACTGCTTAATAATGCTGTCATCTGCCTGGCTCCAAGGTAGGGCCTTCTCCCAATGTCCCAAGGTTGTTGTGCCCACTGTTGCCAACATGCTCTCCTACTGAAACACCAGTCACCGGTGCAGGCTCAATTGCCAACACAAGACCCAGCAAGGTCCCTCCTTGCATTGCACTCTCTACATACTGTTTCATCAAACCTGCTTGGATACATCTCACACATTCTGCTCCCGCAAAGCCTCTTGCACTAAGGAAGTCCGAGCCCATACTGGGGAAGTTAGTCACCTACTACGACAACCCTGTTGCTTTTACATCTGTCTACACATCTGTCCACACATCTGTTCCTGACTTCCCACATCTGGCAAGAACAGCAACCACTCCACTGATTGCCTCAGCTGTTTTCTTAATACACACTGAAAATAAATCTGCTGGAACAAAGAAGAAATACACCTTCAATGCCTTTGCTTGTCGTTACTATGTCTCCGTGCTCTCCTCAGTTTGACCCACTGTGTGACGTACAGCATCATAGCCACCACAGGGCTTCCCGTCTCAACATGGCCCCTCTCAACATGGCCCTCTCAACATTGCTGCTCCAACATGGTCCATCTCAACATGGCTGCTCCAACATGGCCCCTCTCAACATGGCCGCTCCAACATGGCCCCTCTCAACATGGCTGTTCCAACATGGCCCCTATCAACATGGCTGCTCCAACATGGTCCATCTCAACATGGCTGTTCCATAATGACCCATTTCAACCTGGCCGCTCCATCATCGCCCCTCTCAACATGGCTGTTCCAACATGGCCCCTCTCAACATGGCCGCTCCAACATGGCCCCTCTCAACATGGCTGCTCCAACATGGCCCCTCTCAACATGGCTGTTCCAACATGGCCCCTCTCAACATGGCCGCTCCAACATGGCCCCTCTCAACATGGCCGCTCCAACATGGCCCCTCTCAACATGGCTGCTCCAACATGGCCCCTCTCAACATGGCTGTTCCAACATGGCCCCTCTCAACATGGCCGCTCCAACATGGCCCCTCTCAACATGGCCGCTCCAACATGGCCCCCTCTCAACATGGCTGCTCCAACATGGCCCCTCTCAACATGGCTGCTCCAACATGGCCCCTCTCAACATGGCTGCTCCAACATGGCCCCTCTCAACATGGCTGTTCCAACATTCCAACATGGCCCCTCTCAACATGGCTGTTCCAATATGGCCCCTCTCAACATGGTCCATCTCAACATGGCTGTTCCAACATGGCCCCTCTCAACATGGTCCATCTCAACATGGCCCCTCTCAACATGGTTGATCCAACATGGCCCCTCTCAACATGGTCCATCTCAACATGGCTGTTCCAACATGGCCCCTCTCAACATGGCTGCTCCAACATGGCCCCTCTCAACATGGCTGTTCCAACATGACCGGTCCAATATGGCTGCTCCGCGAGTGCCTGACTCCCTTTCCCTGCCGCTAAGGCTGTCTGTCGGGCCTGAAAAACAATAAGGCCTTGCCTGCAGGCGCCCTTTTAAACCGCCCAGGCTCCTCCTCTCAGATGTCCAGGCTGTCTTACAATGAACATTTGCTCAGTACAGAATATTCAGTCGACTGATAACAGCCCAGAGTTTCAGCTGAGGTAGATTCAGATGATTTCTACCACCTCTGGTGCTCAGTTTTACTCTGGAACAAAGGCCAGGTGAGTGTGTGTGGTCAGACCATGCATGCTCTGTTTATAGAGTCATACAGCACAGGAACAAGTCCCAGGAACCACCATGCCCACGCTGACGGTCAAACACCCGTCCACACTAATCCTGCATTAATTCCATCAAATTCCACTCACATTCCCATCAATCTTCTCAGATGATACCACTCACAAACACTGGGCAATCTACAGTTACCAACTACCCTGCCAACATCGGTCTCTGGAATATATATGTGTTTTCCAAAGTGTCGGAAGGAACTGCAGATGCTGGTGTAAACTGACGATAGACACAAAAAGCTGGAGAAACTCGGCAGGACAGGCAGCATCTCTGGAGAGAAGGAATGGGTGACGTTTCGGGTGGAGGCCCTTCTTCAGACAGGTCCAGCCTCTTGACACCTACCCAATGTCACCAAACCGCCGAATATTAGTGGAAGTGGGCCAGAAATTCCCATTACTTGAACGTTCACCAGAAGAGAGATCAGGATGGAAAGTTGCTGCCTCACAGCACCAAAGACCTGGGTTCCATCCTGATCTCGGGTGCTGTCTGTGTGGCGTTTGCACATTTTCCCTGTGGCCGCGTGGGTTTCCTCGGGGTGCTCTGGTTTCCTCCCACATCCCAAAGACGTGCAGGTTTGTAAGTTAATTGGCCTTTTGTAAATTGCCCCCTAGTGTGTAGGGAGTGGATGCAAACGTAGGACGAATGTGAATGGGTGATTGATGGTCAGCACGGATTCGATGGGCCAAAGGGCCTGTTTTTATGCTGTATCAATCTACTCAATCCAGCAGGTCAGGCAGCATCTCTGGAGGACATGGAGAGGTGACATTTCGGGTCGGGACCCTTCTTTAGACTGATTTTGGTGGAGGGTGAAGAAAAGAAAATGGGTAAAGAGGGGCAAGACAATGCCTGGCAAGTAATTGGGGGATACATCAGAGGGGGTGTGAGTGGGGATGGAGAGGCAGATGGCGGACAATGGCCAGAGATGGAGTGTGTTGGATGGACAGGAGTTGGGGTGGAGGGTGGGTGAGGTTACCTGCTGGTGATTGCAGTTGAAACAGAACCCACTGTAGGGTCGAGGAAATAAAGGGGTCAGGACACTTCTTCAGTCTGAGAGTCAGGGGAGAGTGACCTGTTCCTTTTCTCCAGAGTTGCCGCCTGACCCTCTGAGTTACTCTAGCATTTTGTGTCTACCTTCCAACTGAGTTACATTAGTGCAGGTCGAATAGTCCCCCCTGCTTCATTCCTCCACTGGTTAGTGAGTAGCAACACTGCTCAGACACCCCCCCGCACAAGCCCACCCACTAAGAATCACACCTCACTGTTACAACGGGCGACACTCTATATAATTGGGCCATTTCAGGAGGAGCTAAATTGGTGTTGTGGCGGTGGGTTGTGTACACCAGCGTGACGTGTATTAGGCGGCACGGTGGCGCAGCGGTAGAGTTGCATCCTCACAGCGCCAAAGACCCGGGTTCGATCCTGACTACGGGTGTTTGTCTGTACGGAGTTTGTAAGCTCTTCCCGTGACCACGTGCGTTTTCTCCCGAGATCTTTGGTTTCCTCCCATCCTCCAAAGACGTACAGGTTTTGTAGGTCAATCGGGCTGGTGTAAATGTAAAATTTGTCCCTAGTGTGTGTATGTGTGTAGATTAGTGTTGGTGTGCCTGGATCGCTGGTCAGCGCGAACTCGGTGGGCCAAAGTGGCCTGTTTCTGCGCTCTATCTCTAAACTAAACTAATTTAGATCGGAGAGTTTGACATATATTTTTCAAAGCCCCACGCTGCGGCCTATACTTTCGTGCTTGTTTATACTTTACCAAACCTGAAGGAATGGAATAGTAATCCTGAGCATTTCATGGAATAATTGTGTTTTGTAAAACGTGAATTTGACTAATATTTTCAGGGGAAAAGCCAAATGGATTTGAATCCCAAGGGGACTCTTTCCTTGTAATTGAACCCCAGCAGTTTGCATATCGGTGTGATCCAGACAGCAGGTTTTACAAATAGACCTGGTCTCACGTGGTCTCAGCGTACTCGCTGGAAGCTGGGCTTGGGAGATGTAGATTGGTTATTTCCTACTAACCAATTGTAGTGCTTGTTAGGAGTAGCTCCACCTAATATGCGATTTAGATTAACAAGAGCTTGCTTACGTAATTCAGCCTGAGTAGCTGCTAGTTACTGTAGCGTCCTGCAGACCAATGCTGTACGTGGACTTCAATGCTGTACGTGTTGTTTCTTGCAGTGTGTACGCCTCGACTCATTACATGGTGTCAGGAGTGGGATCCCACACTGGGTCCCCCAGCCCAACGACTGATGTCTCGTAAAACCCGTGCTGCCCTGCCTGTACCCCAGCAGCTTTTGCCGCTCTCCGCCCGCAGTCCCAGACACAACTACAATTCATAGCTCCACGCCATTCAACATGCGTGTTGTGATACACGTGTGTGAATAGCAGCGCGAGAAGCAGTTTGAGATCCACCCTGAACATGGCTCAACAATCTACACGCTGGGTCTAATACCGACTACGGGTGCTGCCTCTACGGAGTTTGCACGTTCTCCCCGTGACCTGCGTGGGATTTTCTCCGAGATCTTCCGTTTCCTCCCACACTCCAAAGACGTGCAGGTCTGTAGGTTGATTGGATTGGGTGTAAATGTAAAAAATTGGACCCTAGTGTGTGTGGGATAGTGTTGGTGTGCGGGGATCACTGGTCAGTGCTTACTCAGTAGGCCGAAGGGCCTGTTTCCGTGCTGTATCTCTAAACTAAACTAAAACTAAACATAGGAAAGTCCAGGGGGAGTGGTATCATCAGGCCTTGAGGTCGACGGGTATTGGAAAATTAACATTAAATCAACAATTCACTAGGAATCACATTCACTCTTAAAGTACAGAGCGGAGAGCAGACCCCCTCCCCGCTCTGGTAAACGGTAGCTTTGTGTTTCCGGTGTACCTCTACAATAGACCTATTACAAAAGTGAGCTCAGACACAGGGGGGGTGTGGGGTGGAGGCTTGGCTGGGTCGGGGCAGCTTCAGAGGTTGCTCTCGTGGACCTCCTCCGCGCCGGTGCCGAGGTTCCCGTTCTCATTCAGACGTTTCGCCCGGTACGTCTCGTAGAAAATGTTGTGGGTCACCTCCTTCAGATCCTGGAGGTGGGTCCTGGAGATGTGGGCAGCGCAGAGGGACGCAGGAGAGAGAGAGAGAGAGAGAGAGGGAGACAGAGAGACAGCATCATACACGGCCGAACAGCACCTGGATGGGCCCTTCAGCCCACAAGATCATGAAGATTAGAATTAGGTCCTTCGGCCCATCAGGTCTACTCCATTCAATCATAGCTGATCTATCTCTCCCTCCTAACCCCATTCTCCTGCCTTCTCCCCATAATGTCTGACACCCGTACTAAACAAGACGGGAATCTATCCATCCCTGCCTTAAATATATCCACTGACTTTGCCTCCACAGCCTTCTGTGGCAAAGAATTCCACAGATTCACCACCCTCTGACTAAAGAAACTCCTCCACATCTCCTTCCTAAATGAACGTACTTTAATTCTGAGGCTATGACCTCTAGTCCAAGACTCTCCCACTAATCCTCTCCACATCCACTCTATCCAAGCACTATTCTGTACATTTCAATGATGTCCCCCCTCGTTCTTCTAAACGCCAGTGAATATCGGCCCAGTGACGTCAAACGCTCATCACATGTTAACCCACTCATTCCTGGGATAATTCTTGTAAACCTCCTCTGGACCCTCTCCGATGCCTGCACATCCTTCCTCAATGTCCGTGCTGAACATGAAGTCAGGTTCAACTAATCCCTGCCAGCTCACGGTCCAGACCCCTCCGTTCCCTGTATATCCATGTGCCTATCTAAAGCCTCGTAAACGCCACTATCGTATCTGTCTCCACCACCACCCCTGGCAGCGTGTTCCAGGCGCCCACCACCCTCTGTAAATATCTTGCCCACACATCTAAACTTTGCCCCTCTCAATATGTCCTCTAAAGAGAGAGAGAGACAGCAATATAGAGAGACAGACAGAGAGAGACAGACAGAGAGAGACAGACAGAGACCTAAGAGAGAGAGGGAGAGAGAGAGACAGACAGAGACAGAGAGAGGCAGAGAGACAGAGAGAGACAGAGAGACAGAGAGACAGAGAGACACAGAGACAGAAAGAGAGAGAGAGAGACAGACAGACAGTGAGAAGTATGGAGACAGACAGACAGAGAGACAGAGCCAGACAGAGAGCCAGAGACAGAGACAGAGAACGAGACAGATAGACAAAATAGGAGACATAAGAGAGAGAGAGAGAGAGAGAGAGAGAGAGAGAAACAGACGAAGACAGAGAGCTAGAGAGAGAGAGAAATGCATGTATGCAGTTACCTGACGATGAGGTCACGGAGAAGAGGAAACTCGCAGTGAGTGACGTTCTCAACTGGAGGGAAAGGGCAAAAGCAGGTCAGGATGACGCAGCATCTTCGGCGAGATCGCAATGTAGCGGGATGGCGTGTCCACGTGTGTGTACCGTGTGAGGGGCGTGTCCATTCATGTGTATTGTGTGATATGTGTGTCCACATGTGTACCGTGTGAGGTGTGTGTCATGCGTGTGTAGCATGTGAGGGGCATGTACACACAGTGTGTTGTGTGTGAGTGGTGTGTACACAGTGTAGTGTGTGAGGGGTGTGTACACAGTGTGTAGTGTGTGAGGGGTGTGTACACAGTGTGTAGTGTGTGAGGGGTGTGTACACAGTGTGTAGTGTGTGAGGGGTGTGTACACAGTGTAGTGTGTGAGTGGTGTGTACACAGTGTAGTGTGTGAGGGGTGTGTACACAGTGTAGTGTGTGAGTGTGTGAGTGGTGTGTACACAGTGTGTAGTGTGTGAGTGGTGTGTACACAGTGTAGTGTGTGAGTGGTGTGTACACAGTGTGTAGTGTGTGAGTGGTGTGTACACAGTGTAGTGTGTGAGTGGTGTGTACACAGTGTAGTGTGTGAGGGGTGTGTACACAGTGTGTAGTGTGTGAGGGGTGTGTACACACAGTGTGTAGCATGTGGGGGGTGTGTTCCATGGTGAGGTGAATACACGCGGGGGGTTTATATAGAAAATATATAATGACATATTGATATATACTTATTTCATATATACTTATATTCATTATTAAGACAAGGATGGTAAGACAGGTGATATAGTGTAGCTTAAATAAAGCACAAAGTGTTGGATGACCTCAGTGGGTCAGGCAGAATCTGTGGAGGACGTTGACAGATGATGTTTGGGTCACTGAAGATCCCCAAATGTTGCCAATCCATGTCCTCCAGAGATACTGTGTAGGAAGGAACTGCAGAGGCTGGTTTACACCACAGATAGACACAGAATGGTGGAGTAACTCAGTGGGTCAGGCAGCATCTCTGGAGAGAAGGAATAGGTGACGTTTCGGGTCGAGACCCTTCTTCAGACTGGAGTTCCTTCCTAGACAGAAGCATTGAACGTGCTCACACACCCATGGAGGACGATTCCTATTGCTCCTGTTGGAATTTTATACAAAGGCTGAAAGTGATTGAAGTTTAAAGCAGGAACAAGAGATGTGAATCTGCTGAGCTCGGGAAATAATGTTAAAATGTGTGGCACTAAATGTGGGGGTTGTCTGACTCTGAGAACTGCCTCGGGCACGCCTGACATTTGCGGTCCCGACCCGAAACATCACCCGTCCCTTTTCTCCAGCGATGCTGCCTGAGCCGCTCCAGTTACTCCAGCTCTTTGTGTTCTGACTCTGGAGTCCCAACTCTGCTCAACGTAACTAACCCATGAAGGCAGCAACACAGGGTGGTGAGGACCTCCATCGGTCAGGGCATCGAGTACAGGCGTTGGGGCGTCATGTTACAGCTGTGCGAGCCCTTGATGAGGCCTCACACAACGGCGATGCCTCCAGCGCCTTCAAGGTCAGCTGCATGGGACACAAAGATGGCCGCGCGAGGAGAGGAGAGGAGAGGAGAGGGACGCCAGTTCACGGGAACCGCTCCAGTACATCGAGGGCGCAGGCCGAACGGACTTTGGGCTTTGAATAATGGCGCCAAAAATGGCGGCGCCCACATATGTAATATATGCAAAAAGAATTTCACTCTGCAGTTGCAGTAAAGCACTATTGAGCCTTAGTTCATCAGTGTAGGAAGGAACTGCAGATGCTGGTTTAAACCAAAGATAGACACAAAGAGCTGGAGTCACTCAGCGGGACAGGCAGCATCTCTGGGAGAAGGAAGGGGTGACATTTCGGGTCGAGATCCTTCTTCAGACCCATAGGTTCATTAATCGTAGGAGCAGAATTAAGCATTCGGCCCATCGGGCCTACTCCACCATTCAATCATGGCTGATCTATTTTTCCCTCTTCTGAATGATGCCTGGATTAAGGGGTATTAGCCAGAGAGAGGGGCTGGAGAGACAAGGGTTGCTTTCCCCGGATTGCCAAAGGTTGAGAGGAAACCTGACAGAAGTACATAACATTGTGAGAGGTTTGAATAGGTAGCACTGGGGGAGGGGGTGAGGGAAACGAGACGCTGTGGCCTTGACTAAACAAGGAGGCAAACCTGCTGGCAGCAGAGAGAGGTTGGTGAACACTGCAGCGGTAGGGTTGCTGCCTCACAGCGCCAGAGACCCGGGTTCCACCCTGGCTACAGGTGTTGTCTGTACAGAGTTTGTACGTTCACCCTGTGACTGCGTGGGTTGTCTCCAGGTGCTCTGGTTTCCCCACACTCCAAAGATGTACAGGTTTGTAGGTTAATTGGCTTTGGTAAAATTGTAAATTGTTCCTAGTGTGTGTAGAACTAAGTTTGGTTTAGTTTAAGAAGGAACTGCAGATGCTGGAAAATTAATGGTAGACAAAAGTGCTGGAGAAACTCAGCGGGTGAGGCAGCATCTATGGAGCGAAGGAAATAGGCAACGTTTCGGGCTGAAACCGGCCCGCAACGTTGCCTATTTCCTTCGCTCCATAGATGCTGCCTCACCCGCTGAGTTTCTCCAGCACTTTTGTCGGAAGAATGGTTTCAGCCCGAAACGTTGCCCATATCCTTCACTCCATAGATGCTGCCTCACCCGCTGAGTTTCTCCAGCACTTTTGTCTACCTTGGTTTAGTTTAATGTAGTTTAGAGATACGCTATGGAAACAGGCCATTAGGCACACAGAGCCCACACTGACCAGCGATCCCCGCACATTAACACTGTCCTACACACACTTGGGACAATTTACATTGATACCGAGCCAATGAACCTGTATGTTAGTGTGCGGGGGTCGCTGGTCGGTGTGGACTCTGTGGGCTGAAAGACCTGTTCCCGTGCTGTATCTCTAAACTAAACTATTCTATCAGTGACACGATACGTTCCAAAGACGCTGGAAGCCCATCGCCCCACACCACTCACCTTCAATGATCCCCCAGGGGGTTTTCCTCCCCAGGACTCTTTTCCCGTTTATTTGATATTCCGTGTCACTGCCGATGATGGCAAAGGGCATGGTTTCCTGCAGGGTGGAGGATAACAACATTACAATACTACACAACTCCATTTATCCCAGGAGGGAACTTAGTCTGCCAACCGTCATCAAACACAAGAAGATACATGAAACACAGTTAAAGTGACGAGTGGAAAGTCCAGGATTGGGGAAGTGCCAAGATTGGGAAGGGGGGCAGAGGGGAGTCAGTCTCAGTCTACCCCACGACAGAAGGGGGAGGAGTTGTACCATTTGATAGCCACAGGGAAGCAGGATCTCCTGTGGCGTTCTGTGCTGCATCTTGGTGGAACCAGTCTGTTGCTGAAGGTGCTCCTCAGGTTGACCAGTGTGTCACGGAGGGGGTGAGCTGTATTGTCCAGGATGCTCCGCAGTTTGAGGAGCATCCTCCCCTCCAAGACCACCTCCCATCAACCCAACTCTGCCCCCAGGACGGAGCCAGCCTTCCTGATGAGTTTGTTGGTGCTGTTGGCGTCTGCGGCTTTCGCCCAGCTGCCCCGGCACACGGCAGCAAAGAGGGTGGGCACGATCCATGTCAGGCAGTGTTGCTGTCTGCCCGGCTCCTGCTTCACACGGGGACTTTCACCAGGGGGGGCGGCGTGGTGACACAGCGAGTACAGCTGCTGCTTCACAGCGCCAGAGACCCACGCTCCATCCTGATCTTGGGCTTGGACTATGCAGGTTTAGTTTAGAGATACAGCATGGAAATAGGCCATTCGGCCCACCGAGTTCATGCCGACCAACTCATCCATACACACCTCATATTTCGCTTGGGTAGCTTACACCTCTGACTTCTCTAACGTCAAGTAGCCCTTGTGGTGCAACAGTATCGTAAAATTAAAAATTCTGTGTTTGGGCGAAAAATGATTAAGAATATTAAAAAACATCCACTTGTGGCGTGGGAGAATCTCCTTTCTGTTTCACTTTCTCACTTATTTCTTTCTTTACACCACACTCACTAGAACTTAACATTTTTTTTAAAAGAAAAGGAAAATAAAAGTAGCCCTTGCTTTCCCTCTCTCCATCCCCTCCCCTTCCCAGTTCTCCGGCCAGTCTTACTGTCTCCGACTACATTTTATCTCTGCTTTGTTTGTTACGTTCTCCCAACTAACAATGATTTTCCTTGATCTCTATTCCCCTTGTCCTGTTTTCACACCTGACACTTCCTTATCTATACACTCCCTTAGCAATGTGCTGCTCACTCCCCTGACATGAGTCTCGGCCCGAAACGTCATCCATTCCTTCTCTCCAGAGATGCTGCCTGTCCCGCTGAGTTACTCAGGCATTTTGTGTCTATCTCCCATACACTGCTTCTATCTTAGACACCAGGGACAATTGTACAGGCCAATTAACCTACAGGCCTGTACGTCTTTGGAATGTTGGAAGAAACCAGAGCACCCAAAGAAAACCCATGTGGTCACAGGTAGAACATGCAAACTCCACACAGACAGCACCCGCTGTGCAGGTTTGTTGGTTAATTGGCCCTCTGTAAAAAATGCCCCTGGTGTGCAGGGAGTGGATGAGAAAGTGGGATAGGATAGAAACAGTGTGAATGGGCGATCGATGGTTGGCATGGACTCGATGGGCCAAAGGGCCTTTTCCCATGGAGTATCTCTGAAACTAAACCTCCACAGTATATGAAGTTCCTTGCAACATGACACGTGCTTCCAACAAGGCAGTTGCTGCCTGTGAGCATCTGGGGAAGAAGGGTTGAACGTTTACCCGATTGGTACGTACAGTTGGATTCCCACTCACCCTGATCTTGTCGTTCTCCGTCTTATCCTCCATGTCCTCATCAAATTCCCGCTGTGGGTAGTACTCAATATTGTTCGACTCCATCTCTTTCCGGACCTGGTGTTACGAGTGCAAAGAGAATTGCGAAGATTGTTCACCGGGTTTTAGCAACAACAAGCTATTATTACACAATCAGTTACAAAATGTGCCGCATAGATCAAAACTACCCAGCAGTTTGCAAACGGTCGGGTTGCTGCCTCTCAGCGCCAGAGACACGGGTTCCATCCTGACTACGGGTGCTGTCTGTACGGAGTTTGTACGGTCTTCCTATGACCACATGGGTTTCCACCCGATGCTCCGGTTTCCTCCCACACTCCAAAGATGTGCGGGTCTGCAGGTTAATTGACCCCTGTAAATTGCCCCTAGTGTGTAGGGAGTGGATGAGAAAGTGGGATAACATCGAACTGCGTGATCGATGGTTGGCATTAACTTGATGGGCCGAAGGGCCTGTTTCTATGTGATATCTTTCAATCAATTAACCAATGGCAGCCCGGTGGCGCAGCGGTAGAGTTGCTGCTTACAGCGCTTGCAGCACCGGAGACCCGGGTTCGATCCCGACCACGGGCGCTGTCTGCAGGGAGTTTGCACGTGCTCCCCGTGACCCGTGTGTGTTTTCTCCTTGATCTTCAGTTTCCTCCCACACGCCAAAGACGTACAGGTGTGTAGGTTAATTGGCTTGGTAAATGTAAATTGTTCCTAGTGTGTGTAGGATGGTGTTAATATGCGGTCGGTGCGGACCCGGTGGGCCAAAGGGCCTGTTTCCGCGCTGTATCTCTAAACTAAACTAAAAAAACATTGCAATGAGGATACAGTATGTTCATATAAGCTTTAAAAAAAGCATCACTTTCTTTTCAATAAGCTTGCTACATCTATAAATATCCCTCTGAATGAACACACTAAACCATGAATCATCTCCCTGGTTACTGATAGTGGCTCTGACAATAACCTATTTAATTGGAATTGATCCCACTACGATCAAAAAAGCACATCAACGCCTCAACTTCCCCAGAAGACAATGTAACTTTGGCAAGCTACCAATGCTCCTTTTGTAGTTTTAGTTCAGAGATACAGCACGGAAACAGGCCCTTCGGCCCACCGCGTCCGCACCGTCCAGCGATCCCCGCACATTAACACTGTCCCTCACACACCAGGGGCAATTTTTACATTTACACCTCAGGCAATCAACCTACAAACCTGCACGTCTTTGGAGTGTGGGGGGAAACCGGAGCACCCGGAGAAAACCCACGCAGGTCATGTGGAGAACGCACAAACTCCGTACAGACAGCACCCGTAGCCAGGATCGAACCCGGGTCTCTGGCGCTGCGAGGCGGCAACTCTACCGCTGCGCCACCGTGCCGCTTCTGACCATAGAGTCATACAGTGTGGAAACAGATCCTTCGGCCTAACTTGTCCACGCTGCCCAACGTTCCCCATATACACAAATCCCACCTGCCTGTGTTTGGCCCATATCCCTCTAAACCTTCCTATCCATGTACCTATCTCCACAGACCAATTTCCACAGAAAGCATCACAGGATGGTTTGGCAACAGTTTAGTTTAGAGGTACAGCACGGAAACAGGCCCTTCAATCCACTGAGTCCACACCGACCAGCAATCCTTGTACACCAGCACTATCCTACACACAAGGGACAATTTACACTTTTTAGCAAAGAAAATTAACCTAGAAACCTGTATGTCTTTGGAGTGCGGGAAGAAACCGGAGCACCCGGGGAAAATCCACGAGGTTGCGGGGAGAACGTACAAACTCTACGAGACAGGAACTCTACCGCTGCGCCACGGTGCCAACCCGAGCTCTGCGCAAGGACACAAGAAATTGCAGAGAGCTGTGCACAGTTTAATCCATCACAGACCAGACTCCACACCACCAATTACTTCACACTGCCTCGAGAAAGCAGCCAACTTCATCAAGAAGGCTCCTGAGCTGAAATGTCACCTATATATGTTCTCCAGAGATGTTGCCCGACACGCTGAGTTACTCCAGCACTTTGTGTCTTCCTTTGTAAACCCCAACATCTGCAGTTCCTTGTGCTTTGCTTTTGTATTATATGTGGGACCCATTGTCAGGGCTCGACTCCGGGAGTTCCAACCGCGGGAGCCTGCAGACTTAACATCGTGGAGGTCGCGGTCCCTTGATTAGGGATCGACTCCGGGAGCTCCAACCGCGGGAGCTTCAATCGCCCCGACTGCAGATGTTTCAACTGCCCCGACTGTGGGAGAAAAGGAGGGAAGTAGATAATACTTCCACCACAGTGGGGAATATGGTGGATGATAATGTTGATTTTTATGTATTTGTGTATCTTGCTGCTTCTTTGATTGGAATGGACGGTAAATCAAATTCCTTGTATGTTTTTGCATGCTTTTGCATGTTTTTACATACATAATTTAATTACAATTACAATTACAGTTCAACATTATCAAGGACTACTCACACAACACCGACCAGCGATCCCCGCACATTAACACCATGCTACACACACTAGGGACAATTGTAACATTTCTGCCAAGTCAATTAACGTACAAACCTGTACGTCTTTGGAGTGTGAGCAGAAACCAAAGAACTCTGAGAAAACCCACGCGGTCACAGGGAGAACGTACAAACTCCATACAGACAGCACCCATTATCAGGATCGAACCCGGGTCTCTGATGCTCTAAGCGCTGTAAGGCAGGAACTCTAGAACGCTGCATCACCTACATACCTAATGAAAGATTTTATGCCAACTAGACTTATTTTTGCAATAAAGTTAGAAAACGCTGGAATCACTCAGCAGGCCAGATCTGCAACGTTAATTCTGTTTCTCTCTCCGCAGATGCTGCCTGACCTGCGGAGTATTTCCAGCAGTTTCTGTCCTTTTATCTCAGATTTCCAGCATCTGCACTTAAAAAAAAAAAGTTCTGATCCTATTTCAGTAGGATTGGGCTTATGTGAAATAGGTATATCACATGAGCCCATCATCCTGTAAGGGAACAAAATGTCCATATATGGAAATATTTCCACAGCTATTGAACACAGTATTTAGCATGTTCATTGGATGGGATTCAAATAGCATTGTCAGGAGTCTTACACTGGTGCACTAAAATAAGAGAGAGCTGTAATGATCTGAAAATATTATCATCTTGAAGATGAAGAAAAACAGGGGCAGCACAGAGGAGTAGCAGGGGAGCTGCCAGCGATTCTTGAACGATCACTACCCATGCCTCCAATAGCTCTACAGCCACCTCTTTCCCAACCCTGGGGTGCAGTCCATCTGGTCCAGGTGACCTATTCACCTTCAGCCCTTTCAACTTCCCAAGCACCTTCTCCTTAGTAATAGTGACTACACTCTCTTGAAGTCCAATAACTCTCTTGAATTGCAGGCACATTGCCAGTGTTTCCCACTGTGAAGACCGATGCAAAAAACATATTTAGTTATTGAGTCACATGCTCTATGTAAATAGGCTCTTTGGGTAGATGTGTGTCCCATCTACACTAGTCCCACTTGCCTGCATTTGGCCCATATCCCTCTAAACCTGTCCTATCCATGCACATGTCCTAATGTTGTGATAGTACCTGCGATAGTTCATCCGCCATTTCCTTGCTTCCCAGTGCGTTTACATCTTTCTCCCATTTACCACCATCCTATTCACTATTTTCCTCTCTGTCCAAGTAAAGGCTCATCACCCATTCCCAAGTCCCATATGCCCCTTTCAACCCCAATCTCAGAGAGTTACATATAGCTCAGGGCTAATGGAATCAAGGGATGTGGTGAGAAAGCAGTGAATGACCACCAGGGGCGCTGGCCGGGGAGATGGCAGCCCTGCCGGCAGTCTGTTCATTTTTTCATCTTTTTGTTATTTTTAGCATTTGTAAAAAGTTTGTTTTAATGTACTTTGGTTTGTTTTATGTGGGGGGAGGGGATCGGGGGAAGCCTTTTTTCAAGTTCCTACCTTCCCAGAGATGCGATCAATTTTCGGATCACATTCTCCGGGCTCTGCGGCCTACCATCGCTGGAGCTGGAGGCCGCCGCGGACTGTCGTGAGCCCCACCGCGGGGCGCGGACTTAACATCGGAGCGAATCCCTTGCCTCGGATCGCTCCCACCGCGGCCTGTGGACTTACCATCAAGGGCTCGCAGTCTCGGGAGAGGCAAGTCAGGAGCTCCAACGTCGCGGAAGGTTCGACCAGCCCCGACGCGAGGTTTGATCGCCCGGCGCGGGGAGCTGACATCCCCACGATGCAGGAGCGGGTCGCCTCGACACGGAGGGCCCGAACTCCGCCGGCTACGGGAGTCAAGATCGTCCCGTCAACGGGGGCTCGAGGCCCCCGGCCAAGGAAGAACAAAAGGAAGAGACTTGAACTTTATTTCGCCTTCCATCACAGTGAAGAATGTGTAGGAGTCACTGTGGTGGATGTTCATGTTCAAATGTGTTTTTGCGTCTGTTATTCTTAATTGTATGACTGACCTGGCCAATGAAATTCCTCGTATGTCGCAAAACATACTTGGCTAATAAAATCTGATTCTGATTCTGATTCTGAGTAACAGTGTTGGCTCAAAGGGCCGAATGGCCTAATCCTGCACGTATTTTCTATGTTTCTATCTCGTTCCACTCTCCGCCACCCCTTAAGCTTGACATTTCACTCCTCCTCTCCTGATCTGACCCTCTTTTTGTCTCCTTTTCACCTCCACCTTGTCACTAACCACCCATCTGACAATTAACCCTCCCCCTACCCCCACCCCCACCTCCCCATCAGGCACATGCCAGGCTTTGTCACACACTACCTCTTTTTCCCGGCTTTCTTCCCCCTTTGTTCATCAGTCCAAAGAAGGGTCCCGAATCAAAATTTCACCTGTACATTCCCTCCACAGATGCTGCCTGACCCGCTGAGATTTAGTTTGGTTTAGTTTAGTTTAGAGTTACGGCGTGAAAACAGGCTTCTTCAGTCTGATGGTCTCGAGCCAAAACGTCACCCATTCCTTCTCTCCAGAGATGTTGTCTGACCCACTGAGTTAGTCCAGCATTTTGTGTCTACCTTTACATTTACATCCGAGTCATATATACGTGTGTGAGAGAGAGATCTAACACACACACTTAGATATACAGTGGTTTGCAAAAGTATTCATACCCCTTGAACTTTTCCATATTTTGTCAGGTTACAACCACAAACGTAAATGTACTTTATTGGGATTTTATGTGATACACCAACACAAAGTGGTGCATAATTGTGAAGTGGAAAGAAAATGATACATGGTTTCCAAATTTTATTACAAATAAAAAACTGAAAAGTGTGGCGTGCAAAAGTATTCAGCCCCCCCTGAGTCAATACTTTGTAGAACCACCTTTCGCTGCAATTACAGCTGCAAGTCTTTTGGGGGTATGTCTCTACCAGCTTTGCACATCTAGAGACTGAAATGTTTGCCCATTCTTCTTTGCAAAATAGCTCAAGCTCAGTCAGATTGGATGGAGAGCGTCTGTGAACAGCAATTTTCAAGTCTTGCCAGAGATTCTCAATTGGATTTAGGTCTGGTCTTTGACTGGGCCATTCTAACACATGAATATGCTTTGATCTAAACCATTCCATTGTAGCTCTGGCTGTAAGTTTAGGGTCGTTGTCCTGCTGGAAGGTGAACCTCCGTCCCAGTCTCAAGTCTTTTGCAGACTCTAACAGGTTTTCTTCCAAGATTGCCCTGTATTTGGCTCCATCCATCTTCCCATCAACTCTGACCAGCTTCCCTGTCCTTGCTGAAGAAAAACATCCACACAGCATGATGCTGCCACCACCATGTTTCACAGTGGGGATGGTGTGTTCAGGTGATGTGCAGTGTTAGTTTTCCGCCACACATAGCGTTTTGTATTTAGGCCAAAAACTTCAATTTTGGTCTCATCAGACCAGAGCACCTTCCTCCACATGTTTGCTGTGTCCCCCACATGGCTTGTGGCAAACTGCAAACGGGACTTCTTATGGCTTTGTTTCAACAATGGCTTTCTTCTTGCCACTCTTCCATAAAGGCCCGATTTGTGGAGTGCACGACTAATAGTTGTCCTGTGGACAGATTCTCCCACCTGAGCTGTGGATCTCTGTAGCTCCTCCAGAGTTACCATGGGCCTCTTGGCTGCTTCTCTGATCAATGCTCTCCTTGCCCGGCCTGTCAGTTTAGGTGGTCAGCCATGTCTTGGTAGGTTTGCAGTTGTGCCAAACCTTTCTATTTTCGGATGATGGATTGAACAGTGCTCCGTGAGATGTTCAAAGCTTGGGATTTTTTTATAACCTAACCCTGCTTTAAACTTCTCCACAACTTTATCCCTGACCTGCCTGATGTGTTCCTTGGGCTTCATAATGCCCAAGGAACATTGTTTGTTCACTAATGTTCTCTAACAAACCTCTGAGGCCTTCACAGAACAGCTGTATTTATACTGAGATTAGATTACACACAAGTGGACTCTATTTACTAATTAGGTGACTTCTGAAGGCAATTGGTTGCACTGGATTTTATTTAGGGGTATCAGAGTAAAGGGGGCTGAATACTTTTGCACGCCACACTTTTCAGTTTTTTATTTGTAAACAAATGTGAAAATCATCTATCATTTTCCTTCTGCGTCACAATTATGCGCCACTTTGTGTTGGTCTATCACATAAAATCCCAATAAAATACATTTACCTTTGTGGTTGTAACGTGACAAAATGTGGAATATATATATATATATTAATAAAATATACATATCACAGGCAGAGGTCCCAGCAGATGCTTGCAGAACTCTACTGGTCACAGACCTCCAGTCAGAATAAAGCCCTTCCACCACAATCCTACTTCGATGGTGTATTAATGGGCCTGTCTCACCTAGGCAACTTTTTAGGCAGCTGCAGGAGACTATGCGGGTGCCACATGGTCACCACATGTCCGCGGGTGGTTGCCGGGGAGTCGCCTTCACGGTCGTGAGGAGTTCCCGCATTCTGGGAACTAGTCGCGGCCTCATTATGGTCGCCGCAAATTTTGAAACGTTGAAAAATATGCGGCGCCCAGAATGAAGCCGCCATGGAGGGTAGCGAGAATTCTCGTGCCATAGGTGGGTCGCCAGAAGGTTGAAGGTTGTCAGAGGTTCTCGTAGGTTGTAGCCGGTGTTGACCGGTGAATTTCATTGACTCATTGGGAAATAAAACGTAAACAGTAGTTTTCAGAACCAAAGATAACCGACCGGTAATGTTAATGTCCGCCGAGCTTCACAGCGTGTATCTCTGGCTTCTTAAAAGTGGTCTCCACTCCTTCTCCCCCCTCTTTTAAACGACTTACTTGACCCTTATGCTTTCACCGTCCTAATTACAGCGCCAACCTTCCTGTTCATCATTCCTGCGTGTGTCTGAATGACCTTGGCTGTGTGTGTGTGTCTGCATGTGTGTGTCTGCGTGTGTGTGTGTCTGCGTGTGTGTGTCTGTGTGTGTGTCTGTGTGTGTGTCTGTGTGTGTGTGTGTCTGTGTGTGTGTCCCCTGAAAAATTGCCTAAGTGGGACAGGCCCACAAGCTAGTTCTGAATCCAAACAACCAAACCACCGTCCAGCTAAATAAAAGAGTCAAAGATTCAAGTAAGAATGAGGGCTTGAACTCTGAGCAGTTGACAACCACAGGACAGGTCAGTTTGGGTCTTGATTAAATCGGTAAGTGGAAGACAACCTCTATTAGAAACAGAGTCTGAATGCTTCGTGCCAGATAGCTTCAGTGCTACAAGCTCCGGTCTAGCAGCTTGTGTGGGAGGAACGTGCGACGTGTACAGATGGTGGAGCGGGTGTAGTGTCTGCGTGAACGGTCGGATCCTGCTCTGCAGCTTGCACTGATCCTTATCAGTACCTCACTGACAGTCAAGGGTGTTTTATTGTCATGTGTCCCAGAGAGATCAATGACATTCCCACTCGCTGCAGCACAACAGAATATGTAAACATAGTACACTGTAAACAATATGATAAACAAGGAAAAAAACGTTCAGTGTGTGTCATCACACACACACACACGCGCGCATACATACACATAACAAAAACATGCTGTTGGGAAGAAGCTGTTTCCTTCTTACGTGGTATGTGTAGGAAGGAACGGCAGATGTTGGGTTACATCAAAGCTAGACACAGAATGCTGGAGTAACACGGCAGAGTTAGGCAGCATCTCTGGAGAAAAGGAATAGGTGATGTTTCAGGTTGAGACCCTTCTTCCCACAGTCTGATGAAGGGTTCCAACCCGAAACATCACCCATTCTTTTTCTCCAGAGATGCTGCTTAACCTGAATGAATGAATGAGTGAGTGAGTAAAGGAATGAATGGAGTGAGTGAGCGAATGAATGAGTGAGCAAATGAATGAGTGAGTGAATGAATGAGTGTGAATGAATGAATGAATGAATGAATGAATGAATGGATGAGTGAATGAGTGAGTGAATGAATGAATGAATGAATGAGTAAATGAATGAATGAGTGAATTAATGAATGAATGAGTGAATTAATGAATGGATGAGTGAATGAGTGAGTGAATGAGTGAGTGAATGAATGAATGAGTGGGTGTGAATGAGGGAGTGAGTGAGTGAATGAATGAGTGAGTGAATGAATGAATGAGTGGGTGTGAATGAGGGAGTGAGTGAATGAATGAATGAGTGGGTGTGAATGAGGGAGTGAGTGAATGAATGAATGAGTGGGTGTGAATGAGTGAGTGAGTGAATGAATGAATGAATGAGTAAATGAATGAGTGAGTGAATTAATGAATGAATGAATGAATGAGTGAATGAATGAGTGAATGAGTGAGTGAGTGAGTGAATGAGGGAGTGAGTGAATGAATGAATGAATGAGTAAATGAATGAGTGAGTGAATTAATGAATGGATGAGTGAATGAGTGAGTGAATGAGTGAATGAATGAATGAATGAGTGGGTGAATGAATGAGTGAGTGGGTGAGTGAATGAGGGAGTGAGTGAATGAATGAATGAGTGGGTGAGTGAATGAGTGAGTGAGTGAGTGAATGAGGGAGTGAGTGAATGAATGATGAATGAGTGGGTGAGTGAATGAGTGAGTGAGTGAATGAATGAATGAATGAGTAAATGAATGAATGAATTAATGAATGAATGAGTGGATGAATGAATGAGTGGGTGAGTGAATGAGTGAGTGAGTGAGTGAATGAGGGAGTGAGTGAATGAATGAATGAGTGGATGTGAATGAGTGAGTGAGTGAATGAATGAATGAGTGAGTGAATGAGTGAGTGAATGAATGAATGAGTGGGTGTGAATGAGTGAGTGAATGAATGAATGAATGAATGAGTAAATGAATGAGTGAGTGAATTAATGAATGAGTTAATTCATGAATGAGTGAGTGAATGAATGAGTGTGAGTCAATTAATGAATGAATGAGCGGGTGAGTGAACGAGTGAATGAGTGAATGAATGAATGAGTGAATGTATGAAACATTTATTATTACATGTGACATGTCACAGTGAGATCTTTGTTTTCCATACACAAGGTATACAAAGAGTCACCACAAAAGGGCGCCATGACTTGCTGAGTTACTCCAGCGTTTTGTGTCCATTCTCCCCCACGGTAGATAACTAAGTTCCTTTAAGAGACACTAAGACACCTAATTTGAGGAAGGACATTCTTGCTATTGAGGGAATGCAGCGTAGGTTCACGAGGTTAATTCCCGGGATGATGAAAGAATGGAGCGACTGGGCTTGTATTCACTGGAATTTAGAAGGATGAAAGGGAATCTTAGAAACATATAAAATTATTACGGGTTTGGACAAACTAGATGCAGGAAACGTGTTCCCGATGTTGGGGGAGTCCAGGACCAGGGGGCACAGGTTTAAGAATAAGGGGTAGGCCATTTAGAACGGAGATGAGGAAAAATGTTTTCACCCAGAGAGTTGTGAATTTGTGGAATTCTCTGCCTCAGGAGGCAGTGGAGGCTGATTCTCTGGATGCTTTCAAAACAGAGTTATATAGAGCTCTTAAAGATAGCGGAATCAAGGGATATGGGGAGAAGCAGGAACGGGGTACTGATCGTGGATGATCAGCCATGATCGCATTGAATGGCCTTCACCTGCACCTATTGTCTATGTATCTATTTAAGCACTCTGCCTGGCCAAGGCCGGCCTGCCTGTGGACAACCTCACGCCAGAGGTCGGGGCCAACTCACCCTCAGCTTGAAGTCGTGCCTCTCCTCCAGCGTCATGGTGTCAGCTTTGGCGATGACGGGAATGATGTTCATGATCTTCCCCAGGCGCTTCATGAACTCCACGTCCAGGGGCCGCAGCCTGCAAGCACAAATGCCTCCGTCACTGCCGACGGCTGGGTGCTGGCTTCCATCTCCCCTCTTAGACACCACCCCCACTAAACATAAACCAGCGGCAGAGTCGCTGCCTCACAGCGTCAGAGACCCGGGTTCCATCCTGACCACCGGTGCAGTCTGTGCGGAGTTTGGACGTTCTCCCCGTGACCCCGTGTGCTCCAGTTTCCTCCAAAGACGTGCAGGTTTGTAGGTTAATTGGCTACAGTAAAAAAAAAATTGCAAATTGTGTGCAAGATAGTGCTAGTGTTTGGTCTGATCACTGGTCGGCTCGGACCCGGTGGGAGGAAGTGCCTGTTTCTGTACTTTGTCGCTGGAACTGAAGAACTACAATGCTTATACTATATTCTGCACCCTGTATCTCCTCCTTGGCTCTAACTGCAGTGCTTGAGTTTGGTTGGTTGTGTTCATGTATCGTGTGTTTCATCAGTGTAGGGAGGAACTGCAGATGCTGGTTTAAATCGAAGATAGACACAAAATGCTGGAGTAACCTATTTTCTCCGTTTCTATGTAACTCAGCGGGACAGGCAGCATCTCTGGAGAGAAGGAAGGGGTAACGTTTCGGGTCGAGATGCTTCTTCAGACCCATAAGTTCACTAGTTACTAGGAGCAGAATTAAGCCACATGACCCGAAACGTCACCCATTCCTTCTCCCCAGAGATGCTGCCTGTCCCGCTGAGTTACTCCAGCATTTTGTGTGCATCTTATCAGATTGGATGGCAGGCAGACAAAGGCGGTACATGCGAGGATAATAAATGGTGGCGGGGTGGTCAGTGAGCGGTCGGGTGGAGGCCGTGCGCGGTGGTTCTACGTACGAGTGACCGGTGGGGGAGATGAAGTACAGGCAGCAGTGAACACGGGTGTCGGGAATACGCTTCTTCCGCGAGATGTTGGCCTCCTCCTTCAGGAACTTCTCGTACTGCTCGCTGGTGTACTTCTCGATGGGCTCCCAGCTGCAACACAGCAAAGGTACGGCAAGTTTAGTCAAGTCAAGTCAAGTCCATTTTATTTGTATAGCACATTTAAAAACAACTCTCGTTGACCAACGTGCTTTACATCAGTGCAGGTACTAACGTGCTACATAGATCTAACAATACATACACAAATACATACATACAGCGCTCCCTCAGAGGACCTCAAGAAACGCTTGTGAGTAGAAATAGGTTTTAAGTCTAGACCAGGGGTGGGGGCATGCGGCCTTCTAAGCCATTAAGTGCGGCCTTTTGAATGAAACCAAATTTTGTAGAACAACTCCGTTTATTTTTATTAATATGTTTTTGTTCATCTTTTATTATTTTGATTTTAATCTTAAAATGAACGTTTTTAAAATACCAAAGAGTAAAAGAAGATTCAACAAAATAATCCTCCCCGACTGACGGCCACAATTAAAACATTAGTAAGTCATGAGGGCTATTTTAACAAATAATGTACATTTTGAAGTATATCTAATTGAAGTCTCTTGGATGCGGCCTTATTAGATTACAGCTAACTTAATGCGGAATTCCAACATGAAAAGGATCCCCACCCCTGGACTAGACTTAAAGCAGTCGATGGAGGGGGCAGTTCTGATGAAGAGAGGGATGCTGTTCCAGTCTCGGAGCTGCAACTGCAAAAGGGCGGTTGCCCGAGCTTAAACCTGGACCGCGGGACAGTCAGTAGCCCCAAGTCGGTCGACCTGTGGGACCTGGAGGTAGAATGGTGGGTTAGCAGATTTTTGATGTAGGTGGGGGCAAGTCCGTTAAGGGCTTTGCATACATATAGGAGGCAAGGACTGAGACAGACTCCAAACTGCAGGGCCCAGGAACCAGCTCCCCGCTCCGCCACCACTCGCTGACCCACACACCCCCATCAGTAACAGCACAAGTTCACAAGTTATAGGAGTAGAATTAGGCCATTCGGCCCATCAAGTCTATTCCGCCATTCAATCATGGCTGATCTATCTCTCTCTTCTAATCCCATTCTCCTGCCTTCTTCCCATAACCTCTGACACCTGTACAATCAAGAATCCATCTATGCTTTAAATATATCCACTGACTTGGCCTCCACAACCTTCTGTGGCAAATAATTCCACAGATTCACCACCCTCTGATTAAAGAAATTTCTCCTCATCTCCTTCCATTTAATTCTGAGACTATGACCTCTGATCCTAGACTCTTCCACCAGTGGAAACATCCTTTCCACATCCACACTATCTATGCCTTTCATTATTCTGTAAGTTTCAATGAGGTCCCCACTCAACCTTCTAAACTCCAGCGAGTGGAGGCCCAGTGCTGTAAAATGCTCATCGTATGTTAACCCACTCATTCCTGGAATCATTCCTGTAAACCTCCTCTGGACCCTGTCCAGAGCCAGCGCATCCTTCCTCAGATATGGGGCCCAAAATTGCTCACAATATTCCAAATGTGGCCTGACCAGCGCCTTCTAGAGCCTCAGCATTACATCCCTGGTTTTGTGTTCCAGTCCTCTGGAAATAAATGCCAGCATTGGATTTGCCTTCCTTACTAACGATTCGATTTGCAAATTAACTTTTTGGGAATCCTGCACCAGCACTCCCAGGTCCCTTTGCACCTCCGATTTCTGGATTCTCTCTCCATTTAGAAAATAATCTATGCCTTTATTCTTATTACCAAAATGCATGACTGCGCACTTTGCTGCACTATATTCCATCTGCCACTTCTCTGCCCACTCTCCTAATCTATCCAAGACCTTCTGCAGAGTCCTTGCTTCCTCTACACAGCCTGCCCCTCCACCTATCTCAGCATCACCTGCAACCTTGGCCACAAAGCCTTCAATCCCCTTATCCCAATCATTAATATACGAAGCACCTCCTCCGCAGCACAGAGCGGAGACTCACTGACGATGTGCCAAGGCCCTCTGCTGGACGAGCAGTGGTTGGCGGGACACACACTCGCATGCACACGCGTACACACACTCGCACTTACACACATATACACACGCACGCACACTCGCATGTACACGCGCATGCACTCACTTATACACACGTGCACACACATACACACACAGAGGCATATATACATACACACATGCACACACACATATACACAAGCGCTCGCACACACACATCCATGCATGTACACGCATGCGCGCGCGCACACAATGCATCCAATGTGTATGACTCCTTTTACACTGCCTTCTCCCCTCTTTCTCACCCGTTTGTCTCCGATTCATCTCTCACCTCTGTCCACCCATCTGCCAATCCACTCCCTCCTAACCTGTATCGACCCATCACTTGCTGGAAACACAGGAAGGGAGGGCAGGAGGAGGCCATTCTGCCCTTCCCATCTGCTGTGTTACTGGGTGAGCCCTCAGCGGACCAGTCGACTGAGCTCCATCTCCCTGCACACGTCCCCTCGATCTCTGACAATCGGCGCCTCGCCCAAGCTGAGGGGCTGAGTCTTCTGGGTGGGCAACACCAAACCTTCTCGTGCGACGTGCCCCGCACCTTGAGAGGGTGCCTCCCCCCCCCCCCCCCACTCGAGTGTAGAGCAAGGTTAGAAGGTTCCTCCCACCTACCAGTTGTCGTTGTTGATCTGATCTCCAAAGCCTGGGGTGTCGATCACCGTCAGCTTCATCTTCACCCCCTTCTCCTCGATGACTGTGAGGACGACATATGCAAAGAAATGTGAGGTGTTGCGTTTTGGGAAGTGTGACGTGGCCAGGACCTACACAGTGAGCGGCAGGGCTCTGGGGAGTGTTGTACAACAGAGAGCGCTAGGAGTGCAGGTGCATAGTTCACTGAGAGTGGCATCACAAGTAGATAGGGTGGTCAAAAAAGGCCTTTGTCACATTGGGCGTCAGTCAGAATACTGAGCATAGACACAAAATGCTGGAGCAACTCAGCAGGACAGGCAGCATCTCTGGAGAGAAGGAATGGGTGGCGTGTCGCGTCGTGACCATTCTTCAGATTGAGAGTCAGGGGATTGAGTATGGAGGTTAGGTGGTCATGTTGCAGATGTATAAGACGTTGGTGAGGCCACATTTAGAGTATTGTGATCAGTTCTGGGCACCGTGTTACAGGAAAGATGTTGTCAAGCTGGAAAGGGTGCAGAGAAGATTTCTGTGGATTTTACATTTTACCAGGACTAGAGGACCTGAGCTAAAGGGACAGGTTGAGCAGGCTGCGACTCTATTCTTTGGAGTGCGGGAGGATGTAGGGTGGTATTACAGAGGTGTATAAAATCATGAGTGAAATAAATGCAGAGAATCTCTTGCCCAGAGTAGGTGAATCAAGGACCAGAGGACATGGGTTTAAGGTGAAAAGATTTAATAGGAATTTGAGGGGTAAATTTTTTCACACAAATGGTGGTGGGTGTATGGAACGATCTGCCAAAGGAGGTAGATGAGGCTGGAACTATCATAATATTTAAGAAACTGTTAGACAGGTACATGGACGGGACAGGTTTGGAGGGATGTGGACCAAACACAGGCAGGTGGGACTAGTGTGGCTGGGACATGTTGGTCAGTGTGGGCAGCTTGGGCCAAAGGGCCTGTTTCCACGCTGAGTGACGTTTATGACTCAGAGTCACCGTCATAAAAGTCAAACAGACCAATGTGTCCGTTACAGCAAACACACTGATTTTGAAGGTTCTTTAAAATTACATTTTAATTTTCTAGGAGTGGTGGGTTGCCAATTTTCGAGGCAGGTCGCTGACACGGGTTTATGAAGCTGACATCAATCTGTTATCCGATGACTGGCCTGAGATTCCAGACACACCAGGAGCTGCGGGTGCTGGAATCTTGCACGGAACACAAAGTGCTGGAGTAACTCGGCAGATCAGGCACCATCTCTGGAGAGTGGAGATAGACGACGTTTCGGGTCGAGTGCAAAGATGGGTCCTGATCTAAAACGCCACGGTGTCACGGGTGGCGCAGCGGTAGGGGAGCTGCTGCCCTACGGCACTTGCAGTGCCGGAGACCCGGGTTCAATCCCGACTACGGACTTTGCACGCTCTCCCCGTGAGCTGCGTGGGTTTTCTGCGAGATCTCCAGTTTCTTCCCACACTCCTAACACCTCGTAGGTTAATTGGCTTGGTGTATGTGTAAACTGTCCCTAGTGTGTGTAGGATAGTGTTAGTGTGCGGGGATCGCTGGTCGGCGCTGACACGGGGGGCCGAAGGGGCCTGTTTCCGCGCTGTATCTCTAAACTAAACTAAACGCCAACTATCCATGTTCTCTAGCGATGCTGCCTGAGCCGCTGAGTTGCTCCAGCTCTTTGTGTTCTGACTCTGGAGTCCCACATCTGCTCAACGTAACTAACCCAGGGTGAGTTCACTTGAACAGAGAGATGGTGCAGGGACATCGTTCCACGAAGGCAGCAACACAGGTGCACAGGGTGGCGAGGCCCTTCAGGGCATCGAGTACAGGCGTTGGGGCGTCATGTTACAGCTGTGCGACTCGTTGGTGAGGCCACACAGGTTCATAGGTCACAGGAGCAGAATTAGGCCATTCGGCCCACGAGTCTACTCCACCATTCAATCATGGCTGATGTATCTATCCCCCTCAACCTCATTCCCCTGTCTTCTCCCCGTAACCCCCGACACACATACTAATCAAGAATCTGTCAATTCCTCGGGCTCCTCCTCCTCCTTTTTCCTTTCGTGTCCCCCGCCTCCCCCCGCCTCCCCATCAGTCTGAAGAAGGGTTTTGACCCTAAACGTTGCCTATCCCCTTCGCTCCATAGATGCTGCTGCACCCGTTGAGTTTCTCCAGCATTTTGTGTACCCAAGAATCTGTCAACCTCGACCTTAGAAATACCCAATGACTTGGCCTCCAGGTCCGTCTAAGGCACACAGAGTATTACGTAGAAACATAGAAAATAGGTGCAGGAGTTGGCCATTCAGCCCATCCAATATGACCACGGCTGATCATCGAGAATCAGTACCCCGTACCGGCTTTCACCCCATATCCCCTGATTCCGTTGGCCCTAAGAGCTCTATCTAACTCTCTCGTCAATACTGTATTGTGTATAATTCTGGTCACCTTGTTACAGGGAGGATGGCATTAAACTGGAAAAGGTGCAAAAACAATTGGCACGAATGTTACTGGTTCTGGAGCGTTCGAGTTCTAAGGTGAGCCTGGATTGGCAGGGTCTCCCTTCGCTAGAACACGAGAGGTGAGGGGTGACCTTACAGAGGTTCATAACACTGTGAAGGCATAGATACAATGACAACCAGTCTTTTTGCTAATGGGGGGGGGGGGGTTCTAAATCCAGCAGGCGTAGCTTTAAGGTGGGAGGGAAAGGATTTACAGGGGACCACATTTTTATTTTTTTTTTTTTTTTTTTAATTTTGTAATTTTTAATTTTAATTAATTTATTTATTTATTTTTAAAAGTTTCATTTTATTAGAGGCATGTGCATATCCTAGTCTGAACCACTACAAACTTAGTTAAACGGTTACATATTAAATATCCAGGGTTCCAGGGACTCCGCCACCAATGTAGCTGGGGTCTTTAAGGTGGGAGGGAAAGGATTTACAGGGGACCACAGAGACAACTTTTTCACCCAGAGGGTGGTGGGTAAATTAAACGAGTTGCTGGAGGAAGTGGAGAGACGGGAAGAATTCCCACATTTAAAAGTCACTTGGACAGGTACATGGTTTAGTTTAGATAAAAATGCTGGAGAAGCTGCTGGAGAACCTACTGTATGGAGTTTGTACGTTCTCCCCGTGACCTGCGTGGGTTTTCTCCGAGACATTTGGTTTCTTCCCACACTCCAAAGAGGTACAGGTTTGTAGGCTAATTGGCCATTGCCGCGTGCAGGCCCTGTTTCCAGGCTGTATAACTCTATGACTAGTCAGCAGAGGGTGTGCCTACTTTGAAGAACTTCTCCTCCTGCCTCCGAAGACAGTTTTAGCCTCACCCGCTGAGTTTCTCCAGCATTTTTATCTACCTTCGATTGTCCAGCATCTGCAGTTCCTTCTTAAACATGGTTTAGTTTATTGTCACGTGTACCAAGGTAAGTGAAAAGCTTTTGTTGCGTGCTAACCAGTCGTGGGAAAGAAAATACATGATTACAAAGGAGTGTGCAGATACCTGGTGGGAAAGGTTTGGAGGAACACACGTGCAGGCAAGTGGGAGGAGCTCGATTAGGCTGTTTGGTCAGCAGGGACAAGTTAGGCCGAAGGACCTGTTTCCATGCTGTATAGCTCTCCCATTCTAACATGTTCCCTGTAAAGCATTGAGCTTCTGGCTATGAAAGAAAACTGGCAGGGAACATAAAAACGACTGCAAAGGTTTTTATAGATATGTGAAGAGAAAAAGATTAGTTAAAACAAATGTAGGTCCCTTGCAGTCAGAAACAGGTGAATTGATCATGGGGAACAAGGACATGGCAGAACAATTGAATAACTACTTTGGTTCTGTCTTCACTAAGGAAGACATAAATAATCTGCCGGAAATAGCAAGGGACCGGGGGTCAAATGAGATGGAACTGAGTGAAATCGAGGTTAGCCGGGAAGTGGTGTTAGGTAAATTGAATGGATTAAAGGCCGATAAATCCCCAGGGCCAGATAGGCTGCATCCCAGAGTACTTAAGGAAGTAGCCACAGAAATAGTGGATGCATTAGTGATAATTTCTCAAAACTCTTTAGATTCTGGAGTAGTTCCTGAGGATTGGAGAGTAGCTAATGCAACCCCACTTTTTAAAAAGGGAGGGAGAGAGAAAACGGGGAATTACAGACCAGTTAGTCTAACATCGGTAGTGGGGAAAATGCTAGAGTCAATTATTAAAGATGGGATAGCAGCACATTTGGAAAGTTGTGAAATCATTGGACAAAGTCAGCATGGATTTATGAAAGGTAAATCATGTCTGACGAATCTTATAGAATTTTTCGAGGATGTAACTAATAGAGTGGATAAGGGAGAACCAGTGGATGTGTTATATCTAGACTTTCAGAAGGCTTTCGACAAGGTCCCACATAAGAGATTGGTATACAAACTTAAAGCACACGGTATTGGGGGTTCAGTATTGATGTGGATAGAGAACTGGCTGGCAGACAGGAAGCAAAGAGTAGGAGTGAACGGGTCCTTTTCAGAATGGCAGGCAGTGACTAGTGGGGTACCGCAAGGCTCAGTGCTGGGACCCCAGCTATTTACAATATATATTAATGATCTGGATGAGGGAATTGAATGCAACATCTCCAGTTTGTGGATGACACGAAGCTGGGGTGGGGGCAGTGTTAGGTGTGAGGAGGATGCTAGGAGGCTGCAAGGTAACTTGGATAGGTTGGGTGAGTGGGCAAATGCATGGCAGATGCAGTATAATGTGGATAAATGTGAGGTTATCCACTTTGGTGGCAAAAACAGGAAAGTAGACTATTATTTGAATGGTGGCCGATTAGGAAAAGAGGAGATGCAACGAGACCTGGGTGTCATGGTACACCAGTCATTGAAAGTAGGTATGCAGGTGCAGCAGGCAGTGAAGAAAGCGAATGGTAGGTTAGCATTTATAGCAAAAGGATTTGAGTATAGGGGCAGGGAGGTTCTACTGCAATTGCTCACGGTCTTGGTGAGACCACACCAGGAGTATTGCGTACAGTTTTGGTCTCCCAATCTGAGGAAAGACATTCTTGCCATAGAGGGAGTACAGAGAAGGTTCACCAGACTGATTCCTGGGATGTCAGGACTTTCATATGAAGAAAGACTGGATAGACTCGGCTTGTACTCGCTAGAATTTAGATGATTGAGGGGGGATCTTATAGAAACGTACAAAATTCTTAAGGGGTTGGACAGGCTAGATGCAGGAAGATTGTTCCCGATGTTGGGGTAGTCCAGGACAAGGGGTCACAGTTTAAGGATAAGGGGATCTTTTAGGACCGAGATGAGAAAAACATTTTTCACACAGAGTGGTGAATCTCTGGAATTCTCTGCCACAGAAGGTAGTTGAGGCCAGTTCATTGGCTATATTTAAGAGGGAGTTAGATGTGGCCCTTGTGGCTAAAGGGATCAGGGGGTATGGAGAGAAGGCAGGTACAGGATACTGAGTTGGATGATCAGCCATGATCATATTGAATGGCGGTGCAGGCTCGAAGGGCCGAATGGGCTGCTCCTGCACATATTTTCTATGTTTCTATGTTAATCTTACTTAACAGGAGGGAACAAAAAGCCTTCAGTGTACACCAAAGTGCAAACAAATTAAAAGACCTGCCATTGCTCCAGATTCCAACGCCTGCAATTTCTTGTGCCCACCTTGTTGTGCTACTTAGTATTAATAATACATTGATTTTTCATTTGTCCTTCTAAAATAGATAACCTCACAATGTCCTGCATTACATTCCCTCTGCTGACTAGTCATAGAGTTATACAGCCTGGAAACAGGCCCCGCGCTCGGCAATGGCCAATTAGCCTCCAAACCTGTACATCTTTGGAGTGTGGGAAGGAACCAAATGTCTCGGAGAAAATCCACGCTGGTCACGGGGAGAAGGTACAAACTCCGTGCAGACAGCACCCGTAGTCAGGATCAAACCCGGGTCTCTGGCGCTGCGAGGCAGCATCTCTACCGCTGCGTCACTGTGTCGCCCCCTATACACACACACGCGCGCACGCACAATCCTCACTCACAAGATGGTTTCCTGGACTCCATCATTTCTTTTTCATCCGTGTCCATGTCTCAAATGTTGACCTCGTTGTCATCGTCCGTCCTGAAAAGGACGCAAGCTTCCGGCGATACTCACGTGGGGGCCATCACTTGTTGCAATAGATGATGGTGATGGCAGAATTAGCTCTGGATACTTCCAGTTTCCAGCCCCGCCTCGTGCACGCTTCTGCTATGGGGCCGGGCTCTATGGCAAGACACACCCAATAGGTTTTCTGCCAACTGGCCATAGAAACATAGAAAATAGGTGCAGAAGTAGGCCATTCGGCCCTTCGAGCCTGCAATGCCATTCAATATGATCATGGCTGATCATCCAACTCAGTATCCTGTACCTGCCTTCTCTCCATACCCCCTGATCCCTTCAGCCACAAGGGCCACATCCAACTCCCTCTTAAATATGGCCAAAGAACTGGCCTCAACTACCTTCTGTGGCAGAGAATTCCAGTGATTCACCGCTCTCTGGGCCAGTAAACCCGGATTAGGGGTCGGCACGAAGGCGCAGCGGTAGAGTTGCTGCCTTACAGCGTCGTAGACCTCGGGTTCAATCCTAACTACGGGTGCTGTCTGTACGGAGTTTGTACGATCTCCCCGTGACCTGCGTGGGCTTTCCTCCACACTCCAAAGACGTACAGGTTTGTGGGTTAATTGGGTTTGGTAAAATTGTAAATTGTCCCGAGTGTGTGTAGGATAGTGTAATGGTCCTGTCCCAATTAGACAATGTTGACGGTGAAAGCACAGTGTACGGGAAGGGTCAAGTAAATCTTTTAAAAGAGGGGCGGGGAGAAGGGGGGAGAAGGAGTGGAGACATCTCCTAGATACACAGCTGTGAAGCTTGGCGGACATTAACATTACCGGTCGGCTATCCTTGGTTCTGAAAACTACTGCTTGCGTTTTTTTTCCCCAATGAGCCAATGAAATTCACCGGTCAGCTCCGGCTACAACCCACGAGAACCTTCAACCACCTGGCAACCCTCTAGGACCTGCTGGCGACCCACTCTCCATGACGACTTCATTCTGGGCGCCGCTAATCTTTCAATATGTTGAAGAATTCGCGGCGACCGTAATGAGGCCGCGACTGGTTCCCAGAATGCGGGAACTCCTCGCGACCATGAAGGCGACTCCCCGGCAACCACCCGCGAACATGTGGCGACCGCATAGTCTCCTGCAGTCGCCTAAACAGTCGCCTAAGTGGGACAGGCCCATTAGTGGGACAGGGATCTCTGGTCGGCGTGGCCTTGCTGTGCTGAAGGGCCTGTTTCCACACTGTATCTCTAAAGAAAACTAAACTAAACTACTTGGCAAAAGAGCAGAACACTGGCTGACAAGGATGGATGGAATGAGACACGGAGGTAACTTGACCCAGATCATTGCTTCAGGAGAGAGTTTTCAAAATGTGCGGTAAGTTTTGAAGGACATATTTTCAAGGTTTTTGTTCACAGGATGCAGAGGTCATTGTCACAGCCAGTTTGGTTGAAAGAAACAGCATGAAAACAGGCCCTTTGGCGCACCAAATCCAAACCGACAAACCGATCACCCGTTCACGCTATCTACATTATCCCACTTTCACATCCACTCCCTACACACCAGGGACAATTTACAGAGGGCCGATTAACCTACCAACCAACCTGCACGTATTTGGGATGTGGGAGGAAACCAGAGCACCTGGAGGAAACCCACAGGGAAAACGTGCAAACTCCACACAGACAGCACTTGAGGTCAGGACAAACTCATGTCTCTGGCGCTGTGAGGCAGCAACTCTACCCGTAGCGCCACTGTCGCGCACTTAATCATCTCCGAACTGAGGGTTCAGTTTTGAATCAATACATAGTTAGAAATATCTACACCAAGGACATTACATCTCAGTGCTATACACAATAAGGACGCTGTTTGTCAGCATTAATTGTCTTTAGATTTTAGTGGAAACAGGCCCTTCAATATCTGCATATCTTTAGAGTGTGGGAAGAAACCAGAGCACCCGGTGAAAGCCCACATGGTCACAGGGAGAAGGGGAAAGGGAAACGAGCGATTTGGATGGTTCTCAGGACAAATGGATAGCAGTGACAGGATCGGTCCGAGTCAGCATGGATTTACGAAGGGGAAATCATGCTTTCTTGAGGATGTAATTAGGAAAATGGACGAGGGAGAGCCAGTGGATGTAGTGTACCTGGACCTTCAAAAAGCATTTGATAAGGTCCCACATAGGAGATTAGTGGGCAAAATTAGAGCACATGGTATTGGGGGTAGAGTGCTGACATGGATAGAGAAGTGGTTGGCAGACAGGACACAAAGAGTAGGGATTAACGGGTCCCTTTCAGAACGACAGGCAGTGACTAGTGGGGTACCGCAAGGCTCGGTGCTGGGACCACAGCTATTTACAATATACATTAATGATTTAGATGAAGGGATTAAAAGTAACATTAGCAAATTTGCAGATGACACAAAGCTGGGTGGCAGCGTGAACTGTGAGGAGGATGCTATGAGGATGCAGGGTGACTTGGACAGGTTGGATGAGTGGGCAGATGCATGGCAGATGCAGTTTAATGTGGATAAATGTGAGGTTATCCACCTTGGTGGCAAGAACAGGAAGGCAGATTATTATCTAAATGGTGTCAAGTTGGGACAAGGGGAAGTACAGTGGGATCTGCGGGTCTTTGTTCATCAGTCGATGAAAGTAAGCATGCAGGTACAGCAGGCAGTGAAGAAAGCAAATGGCATGTTGGACTTCATAACAAGAGGAGTTGAGTATAGGAACATATAGGTCCTTCTGCAGTTGTACAGGGCCCTAGTGAGACCACACCTGGAGTATTGTGTGCAGTTTTGGTCTCCAAATTTTAGGAAGGACATTCTTGCTATTGAGGGAGTGCAGCGTAGGTTTACAAGGTTAATTCCCGGGATGGCGGGACTGTCATATGTTGATAGAATGGAGTGGCTGGGCTTGTATACTCTGGGGTTTAGGATGAGAGGGGATCTTATTGAAACATATAAGATTATTAAGGGATTGGACACGCTAGAGGCAGGAAACATGTTCCCGATGTTGGGGGAGTCCAGAACCAGGGGTCACAGTTTAAGAATACGAGGTAGGCCATTTAGAATGGATATGAGGAAACACTTTTTCACTCAGAGTATTGTGAATCTGCAGAATTCTCTGCCTCAGAAGACGGTTGGGGGGGAATCTCTGGATGCTTTCCAGAGAGAGCTAGATAGGGCTCTTAAAGATAGCGGAGTCAAGAGATATGGGGAGAAGACAGGAACAGGGTACTGATTGTGGATGATCAGCCATGACCACCTTGAATGGGGGAACTGGCTCGAGGGGCTGAATGGCCTACTCCTGCACCTATTGTCTATTGTCTAAATGAATGAAAGATATGCAAAAAGCAACGATGATCGAGGAAAGATGGAGCCCACAATGGTCCATTGTTGGCCGTGGGGTAGATGATAACGAACGATACAAAGAGTGGAAGTCCAGGAGGAGCTTCAGTTGAGTGTGGTCCCTGAAGCCTGGGAGCGGAGGAGCAGAGGCTCCAAGTTACAAATACACTCACCATGTCCGACTGTTTTGATCTCCACCGTTTTGGGGACTTTCTCTTCACGATTCCTCCCGCAGGATTTCCGACTGACTTGAGACTTGAAGAGAGTGTTGACCAGGGTGGACTTTCCCAAACCGCTCTGCCCTAGAACAAGAGAGGAGAGGAAATCAGTGCTGGTTATAAAAAAGGGAAAGAGAGAATGAAATTAAATACTGATTACGCCCAGTTACAGATTGTGGATGGGAGGCTGTGGAATGTACTTAGTTTAGTTTCGTACTGAGCTCCAGCGAAAACCTTTTTTATTGCGTGCTAACCAGTCAGCGGAAAGGCTAGACACACTTACAAACAAGCTGTCTACAGTGTACAGAAACAGGATAAAGGGAATAGCATTTAGTACAAGATAAAGGCCAATTGTAGATAGTCCGAGGCTCTTCGATGCGGTGGATAGTAGGTCAGCACCGCTCTCTAGTTGGTGGTAGGATATTTTACTTCAGAGTCACGTGAGTGACTTTGTGAAGACCCCGCCAGCACGCATGCGTGACATATCGTCGCTCGCATTTGCTGCCGACATGCTGGGGGGGGGGGGGGGGGAGTCCGCTTTCTCCACAGCTCCTTCAACGGGACCAGGGAATGGTAAATTCAACTAACCTTATGCTGGCTTGCAGGGAGGAGTCCTTCTGTTTCTCCCTGCAGGTACGATGGATGGAAAAGGGAAAGGTAACCTTTCCAAGCGCCGCTGGACTTCTGGTCAGCGGGATTCTTCTCCGGAGCTGTTTTCAACACCGGTGGCGTCCGGGAAAAGGTGTGGAAGTCGGGCACGCCTGTTACTCCAGCGTCCGACTCGCTATTGCCATAGAGGGAGTGCAGAGAAGGTTCACCAGACTGATTCCTGGGATGTCAGGACTGTCTTATGAAGAAAGACTGGATAGACTCGGTTTATACTCTCTGGAATTTAGGAGATTGAGAGGGGATCTTATAGAAACTTACAAAATTCTTAAGGGGTTGGACAGGCTAGATGCAGGAAGATTGTTCCCGATGTTGGGGAAGTCCAGGACAAGGGGTCACAGCTTAAGGATAAGGGGGAAATCCTTTAAGACCGAGATGAGAAAATACTTTTTTCACACAGAGACGTGGTGACTTAGTCTCTGGAACTCTCTGACCACAAGAGGGTAGTTGAGGCCAGTTCATTGGCTATATTTAAGAGTGAGTTGGATGTGGCCCTTGTGGCTAGCGGATCAGAGGGTATGGAGAAAGGCAGGTACGCGGATACTGAGTTGGATGATCAGCCATGATCATATTGAATGGCGGTGACCAGGCTCGAAGCGGCTGAATGGCTACTTCCTGCACCTACTTTTACTATGTTTACTATGTTTCTATGTCTCCTGAGGCATCCGCACCCACCCCCCCAGTGAGCAGGGGCACTGAGCGACTGACTTCGTGATCTCCGTCCCCCAAGCAGTAACGAGGCGTACCTCGCACACGGCGACGGCGCCACCTTCCTCTATTACAGGTCCAGCCGCAGGCCCGAGGGTGGGGAAACAAGACCGCACGCGCCGAACGGCGGAGCCCACCGCCCCAGCTGACGCAGCGACTCGTGCCAGCGGCGCCGGCGGTCTCCCGACTTAGAGCGGGCGTGTTGGGAGCGGCTGCAGCGTTCGCGCAAGCCCTGCAGGTGACAGGTGTGCGACCATGCCCGCCATCACACCGGGGCATTGCCTCCTCAGTGTAGCAAGACTGGTGGCAGCCACATCCGCGATTAGCTCAGTTTGCCTGGGGCTGCTAGACCGACCATGCATCCCCTACCGAAGAATATAATATCAGAGGGCCCCCCACTCCCCCGTAGCCCCCCCCCCCCCCTCGTGGGTAAAAGCCTGCACGGACTCCGCGGGAGCCCGCCCTGCCACCGGGTAGGCCGGCCACCGTTCTCTTAGCCTCTGCCTTCCCACACAGGCACCGGAGGACCGCACATGTCCGCCCTCATGTTGCGCGCACTAGCACCTATACGGAGCGTCCTTGGTGCGCGAGCTCAGTTACGGGCCTGCAGGTAGCAGGCTGTTGCGACCTCCTAGCCCACCCAGCATCGCTACTCCGCCCTTTTCATGGGGGGGTAGGTATCTGCCCTTGTAGAAGCCCCAGCTAACTTTGCAAGAGCCTGCGCCGGAAGTCGGCCCCTTAATCGTCGGCTACGGGCAAGTGACGCGATGCGTCGCTTCATGGACAGGGAGTTGAGAAGCCAATGGTGGAGCGCCCTCGTTCGAACAGGGACTGGGGACCGCGAAGAACACGTTGCGTCCTGGGCATCGGCTACCCACGGCACGTCGGCGTCCGAGTATCCTGGGCCCCTTCCTCGCGGGGGGTATGCAGGGAGTCTGCGAAGGACGATCGCATTCGATGCTCGCAAGCATCATCGTCCGTCTGACGTCGTACTCCACGAGTGTGGCCATGCAAGGATCATACTGGATGTCGCTGCGTACGTCAATTTCCGACCTGCGCCTCACTTCGGCGATGGCTCCTACATGCCAAACTGGCCAGGAACGATTATACCTTCTCACCTCCCACCAGCCTACCAGGCAACTTGCGTGTCCTCAGTGACACCATGGATCAGTTCAAGCCACGGAGAATTGTGTATAATCTCAATGTTCCTTGCAGTCAATATTGAGCCCCAACACTGCCCAGGCCAGTCAGAATCAGGATGGATGCCTCCAACAAATCCTCGAACACCTCTCAACGGGAAATCAACTGGCATCACGCACAGACCTCGATGGGCGCAGGAAATGTCTACGTCGAGCAGCAGGATCGCTCTAGCTTACTCTGCCATATGCCCTAGTTTGAGATTCATTTGTCTCAGGATAAGCTCCATCCTGGCCAACGCCTGTTTACACCCTAAATTTGCAGGGTTGTGCTAGGCACCATCACCACTCCACTCCACCACATCGCTGATTCGCCGGGCAGACCTGCCAACACAGTAACAGGAGCTGCGACAATAGGTAGCAACAGCCTGGTCTGGCCACTCATGAAGCCGCCTTCATCCCGGAGCTTACGCGGGGTGACTATCCGGCAACCACAGTTTACGCTTGGAAACCTCGCCCCACCGTGGACAGAGGACACTTAGTGCCATCCACCGCCTGGGGAATGTGGCCCCACACTTGTCAAGCCACCCAGTCCCCCCAAACCATCCGCAATACACCAGGACCCGCCCGTTGCCCTTGGGGGTCAGGGGTCTGGTTCTACTAAGCTAGCTAGCTATGCGTACCTCGCCAAGTAGGTGGCGGACAGGTTGCGGGCCCTTTCAGTGACGTGCCTGGAGTTTTAGCATAACTACGACTATTTTATTTACAAGTGTTCGGGGTTATGTCATAGAGTTCATTAACGGTCACCATCCCCCTACTCAGCATGTCCCTCATCGCCACCCTTTGCGCTCTCTCAAAAGAGAATCGAGCAAACTGAATGCCAGCTAAATTTTACGGCATCGCAGCAAAAGGGTTGCAGGGGTGATAGGAAGACGACGCATTGCAAACCCATTGAGCTCGTGTCACCATACTTTCTTGCAACCTAAAAAGATCGCGAAGTCGTGTCGGATCATTGGACCTCAACTCAGTTGAACACTTTCGTACGATATACCCATTTCCAAATGGACACTTATCGAAACTGGCCTCAGCAGCTTCTGTTCTCCAGGGGTACTTTACTCGCGACTTGCATCGATACTCAAAGATGTACATCCTATACAGTCCCATCATAGAATCCCATAGGAAATTCTTGAAATTTAGTCTAGGACAGGGAAGTCTGGCAATCTGAAGCTTTACCCAATGGCGCTTAACCACCGCCCTGGCTGTTTACCAAAAATAGTCAAAAACCTGGTTCTGGTCTATCTACGAGTGCAGACAGCATTCTATCGTCAAGTGCATCCTAGACTAAATCCTTATCTATGGACTCCCCTCCAAAATTCAGAGCCTCTCCATACTACCTGCAACCATCCAAAACAACTCTCTAACTTTAATAACCCACCCTCCCCCCACATCCCAATTCCCCACACCCAACCATTCCACACATTTTCCAACCACAATCCCCTCCCCTCCATCACTACCCCACACCCCCTCCCTCACATCACCCCCTCATCATCCCCCCTCCAATCCCATCTCCCTTTATCCCTCCCCAACTCCCACATACCTTCTCAATCTTCCCCATTACTCCCAA
>CM069167.1:16029856-16070959 GCA_035221665.1 Okamejei kenojei | reverse complement strand
GGTGAAGTTAGGCCTTTGCACCGTGAGCGGAAGCGAGGGCGAGCCATGGTTTGTCAATGTGGCAGCTCCGTCCCCCGACAGAAGCCCTGGCCGCACGTTTCTGGGAGCGGGGACGGGAGGCGGCCGTGGCAAGCGCTGTCGGCTGTGTATGGCAAGGCGTCTGTTTGATCTGTCGCTCTTAGTGTGCCTGGATGGGTCAGGGGGGTTGCGTGGGTCCCGCCCCAGAGGTATTGACATGGCCTCTTTGTGGATTTGTTCACGAGCCAGGTTTAAGGCTTGAGGAGGAGAGGCAGCAAGCTGGGTGGCTGACTGGCTGGTGGAGGGGAAAGGCATGGCCAGGGTGAGCATGAGCAGGGAAGTTTTGCGCCGGAGGCGATTTTCTAAGTTGCTCTGAGAAGGCCTTGCGTGTCGCCAAGAGGTCTTCAGGTAATTAATTGGAAAGCTAGGCTGAGGGAGGCAAGGACGAAGAGGGTAAGAAAAGGAAATCTGTTGTGGGCTACAGAACCCGTGTTCCTGTGCCAGTGGAGAGGTGGGTTCAGTTGCAAAATGTTACTTTGTGTGGAGAGAGAACAATAGTCAATAGGTGCAGGAGTAGAGCCTTTCCGGTCCTTCGATCCAGCACGCAATTCAATGTGATCAAGGGATCATCCCACTCAGTACCCGTTCCTTGCCTTATCCCCAATTCTCTGACTCTGACTATTTTAAGAGCCCTATCTAGTGCTCTCTTGAAAGCATCAGAGAACCTGCCTCCAACCGCCTGTGAGGTACAGAATTCCACAGACTCACCACTCTTTCTGTGAGAAAAAGTGTTTCTCGTCTCTGTTCTTAAAGGGCTTACTCCTTAGTCTAAAACTGTGGCCCTGGTTCTGGGGAATCACCCCAGCATCGGGAATATGTTTCCTGCTCTAGCGTGTCCAAAGCCATACAATTCTTATATGTTTTCAATGAGATCCCCTGTCATCCTTCTAAACTCCAGAGGTGATACATCCCAGCTGCTCCATTCTCTCGCATTTGACAGTACCGCAACCCGGGAGGAACATTGTAAACATATGCTGCGCTCCCTCAAACAAGCAAAAAAATGCCCTTCCCAAATTAGGGGACCAAAACTGCACCACAATACTGCAGGATGTGGTATCACTAGGGCTCTGTACACTGCAGAAGGACCTCATTGTCAATTTTCGATTCCTCTTGTTAGAAGGGGCAAATGCCATTCGTTTTCTTCACTGCTTAGCTTGTACCCTCTTGCTTACTTTCAAAGACTGATGAACAAGACCCCCAGATCCGTTGTACTTCCCCTTTTCCCAACTTGATGCCATTTAGTTAGTAATTCTGCTTCCTGTTTTTGCTACCAAAGTGGATAACCTCACATTTTTCTGATTTAAAAACGTCATCTGCATGCTTCTGCCCACTCTCCCAACCTGTCCAAGTCACCTGCATTATCACAGATCCTCCTCAGTTCACGCTGCCACCCCCAGCTTGTGTGTCAGCTGCAATTTGCTCATGTTACTTTGAATTCTTCATCCAAATCATTGGTGTATATTGTAATTTGCTGCGGGTCCAGCACCGAAGTCTTGCGGTACCCCAATAGTCATGCCTGCCTTTATGAAAAGGGACACGTACTCCCTACTCTTTGTTTCCTGTCTGCAACACTTCTCTATCACATGTCAGCACTCTACCCCCAATACCATGTGCCTAATTTGCCCACTAATCTCCGATGTGGGATTTTATCAAATGCTTTCGGGTCCAGGGTAACTACATACCTGCTCTCCCTTGTCATTTTCTAGTTACTCTTCAAAATTTCCGTGATTAGTCAAGCATGATTTCCCCTTCGTAAATCCATGCTGACGGGACCAATCTGTTACTGATGTCAATGTCGGTCTAAATTTCAGCCTTTTATAAGTGCATCTTCCCTACCTCGATGTCACGGCCAACTGTTATAATTCAGTTTTCTCCATCCCGTGTTTCTTAAATAGTGGGATAAAAATTAGCTACCCTCCAATGACAAGAACTGCATCTGAGCCCTTAGAAACATTGGAAATTTTATCACCAATGCATCCACGATTTCGTGAGCACTTCCTTAAGTACCCTGGGATGCTGAAACCGGGCCCTGGGATTCATCAGCCTTCAGTCCCATCAGTCTATCCAACTCCATTTCCTGCCTAATGTGGATTTCTTTCAGTTCCTTCTGTCACCCCAGACCCTCTGGCACACTATATCAGGAAGATTGTTGTGCACTTAGTGAAAGGGACTGATCCAAAAGTACCTGTTCAACTCATATCGCCACTTCCTTGTTGAATGCTTCCAGCGAGGGATCTAGTGGGAGGGAGGAAATGAAGGGATCCACATTAGTCAGGAAATGGTGTTGGGTAACTGTTGGGACTGAAGGCAATCACAGGGCTGATGGTCTGCATACCAGAGTACTCGAGGAAAGTTGGTCTAGGAATTGTGAATGCTTTGGTGATCATTTTCCAGTGTTATCTCGACTCTCTGGATCAGGACCTGGGTCTGGAGGGTAAGCTAATGTAACCTCACTTTGTGGAGAAGGAGGGAGGGAGAGAAAAAGCGGGGAATTATAGACCAGTTAGCCTTGCATCCGATGTGGGGATGGTGCTCTTGAGATCATTAATAAGATTTAATAGCAGCGCTTTTGGTAAGCAGCGACAGGATCGGTCTAAGTCAGCATGGATTTATGATGGGGAAATGTTGTGTATGTGTATATGATTAGCATTATTGGTTTGTCTTGCGCAATTTGTACGCTGCGCACAGGACTCAAGAGGCGAGTTCAACACCAGAAATATTGTTATGTACCTGTGTGTTCCGAGTCTTATTAAGTCTTTTCAGCACCAATACATAACAATTTGGACGACGAGGATTTCGATTCCGTTTGGCGGAAAGATTGTTGTTGTTTTGAGGCTTTTCTCAAGATGGACAGGAAAGTGAAGACCGTATTGTTTTTGGCACGCAAAAAGTTGAAACGGAACGGCACGATGCAGCAACAAGCAGTGCTGTTGGCGGTGGACTGCGCAAGCTAGAAGCTAGCAGCCTAGCAAGCTGAAACAACGACGGTGGTTGCTTCCTTAAACGCTTTCAGATGCATGCAGCCACGGCCAAGAAATCCAGTAACCGCCACCGACGTCGATAGTGAGTGTCCAGTGCGTTGCCAGCCTCTGGCCGAACCACCACCAACGACGGAGAGCGTAGTCTCGAGTGGCCAGAGACCGGTGATAACGGCGGGGACACATCGGTAAGCGGTGCAGCCCGTGAAGCCAGCAAGCCAGCCCGTGAGACAGCCGAGAAGTCACCGATGCACGGAGTCCAGCGACAGTCAAGTTGGACGGTTAATTAATCGTAACAAAAGCTGGACTTTAGAATTAAATGTATTTTGTTCTTGTTTACAATAATTAAGCGGATATATGAACACAGTTACTCGAAGAACTCGGCAAACTGTTTGCATAAACAGCACCCATGGAGTAATGATGGGTTACCCAAGCCATTCGTGTACGCACAAGGACGAATCGGTGAAGCAAAGTTTACAGGCAGCCCCTGTTTCATACGCTGATAGAAGCACGATTGATGCCGCTTTGCATGTCTTGCTGCAGGATGTCATTATCAAGCCGGTGAAGACAGCAGTTTTCACATGACGGATCATTGCTGTCCGAAACGAATAGGAGCTGAGTCTGTGGCCCATTACAAGCTCACAAGCAAATATGGTTGCTGAAAAGTGGAACAGTATCCTATTTGGAGGATTTGGAGTAAAAGTTCTCTAAATTAGATCTCTCCCTTTCCTATCATCAGATAGAGTTAAGGGCTGTCCCACTTAGGTCGTCATTTACGCCGCCATTGTCGCGACCTCACAAAAATGTGATCGTCGCGTTGTGACGCACGGGTAGGTGATGGGTAGCGAGGGACGGGCGCCATGAAGATGCGTGGGGGAGTGTGGAGTTTCCCCGCGCGCAGTATCGCGCGGCTCTCCAGGGATTTCGTGGTGCTGCACAAAATCCGCGCTCTCACCTGCGTGACGTAAGTCCGTTTCCACACCATACATAAAGGAAATCAGTGCTTGAATTTTTTTCTGGGATATCTTCTGGAATTTTGAGGAAGTGACGATGGATAAGGGAGAGCCAGGTGGGGGGGAATGGTGGTTTATCTGGGGCTTTCGGAAAAAGGTACCATTCAAGAGATTTATTTCGGTAGTTGTCACGTGAGTGACTGAGTGAACGTCCTCGGTCATTTATCCTTGTGGCGCATGGATAGCGTCAGAGAGCGCTCATCCCAACATTGTTCGCTCTGATATGATCCATGTAATAGATATCAGTTGGAGATATAACGCCGACTGTAAGCCAGAGACCTTTCAGGGTCCGGGGCTGCGAATTTATCGCCGGCGGACGAGCCGTAGACACGGTGGGTCCGGGCTCTAAAGGTGCACCGCCGGCGGAGAAATTTCCCGCAGACGTGATAACCCCGGAGACCCAGCAGGGTCCAGGCTGGAAGGTCACCGTCTTCGTATACCGCATGAGCGAAAGATCGGAAAGTATGTCAGGGAACGTATTACTGGATACAAGCGTTGAGGTTCCAGAAAAATTTTGGCATGGCATCAAGACCTCGCTAAGGAAGAAACCTGAAGGCCGAGTTCCCTCATAAGGAGCAATCTCGTCACGGCCACAGAGGATGCCGGCGGTGGTGATACCTTGCACCTGCAAATGTTCCCTGAAAGGACCAGCAGTGGAATCACGCTATGTGGGGGTTCCATTGCACACTTCAAAATGAAACTGCTTCCAGAGAACGCCATCGGACCTGCCTTAAATTCCAAATCTACGTTCAACTGAGGCCAGCAATGTCCAGCCGCGTATCCTATCTTCAGGTACTGCCAAACAGGTTCGACCCGGATGTAGAGTTTAAAGCTGTCCAGCTTCGCATAGGTACTCAGCAACACGCCTTTGACACTATCACAGCAAGGTTTCACTGAAGCTGGTGGCAGCTTTAAAACTGGCCCAAACGTGGGTCATCAGGGAATTGGGTCCTCGCACCCCAGCAATCCCTAAGCTGGGTGGACTTAGAACCAGCACCAGGGGCTTTTGGGCTTACCCACAAGACACAATATGCATGAAGGTAGGGTGGGTCTGGTTCTTCCGAAATATGAGGTATGTGGGACCATATGCATGTTGGTAAATTTACACTTGTTTTATGACAAAACAGGTACCTTTTTATGCAGGCGCTTTACGGGCCGCTCATTGTCACAGTGAAAGATAACGGTTCAACTCGCATGGGCAAGTTGTTAGAACTTTTCTGAATAGAAAACTGCATTGCTGTCTCACAACAGGTGAACAGTTTTCCATCTCGGGGCTTCACCAAAGATATTTGAAATTTAGCTGGCATGGAACAGTGTTACAGTTCTAAAGCATTGAAAATGGGCAAACTTCAGCCCAAGCTATTCACAAATACTAAAACAGTGCCTCGCTGCTTGAAAACCAAAAGCTATTATTATGGGCTATCTGGATGATGTTCTAAAAAGTTGCTATTTGCCAAATCAGCGGTATCAGCCAAGGACTATCGTGCAGTATTTGGGATTCTCATCATTCCAGTTTTAAATTTAAGTTGATGCCACTGAAACTATTGAGTATTAGGATGACCTTTAACTCTATTAATATCTGGATTGGCAATATATTGGGTTCAGCTATGCTACTTGCCCCTCTTGACCATCAGAGCTATACGGCGTGCAAAGGATGCCAGCTCACCAGTTACAGTAGCGTCATTACTACCAGACTATGCTTCTCCAGCTGAAACTATCAAGTTACCATGGTGGACCAAACAGTATTCAGCTTTGCCCCACTACCTTCATTCTGTACTCGTCAGTTAATTACTAAAACTGATGCTTTGTTAAAGTTGGATATTACTATAAATACCCACTTTAGTTACGGAGGCGGGATGGGGTTTGCATGAGCTACCCATTTATTCAGTTATATTATTCTCATAGGTGCATTCTGTGATTAAAGTTTTGGCATATATGCATAATTGCATGCTCAAGTCTAACTTGATACACTCTGGTGCTTTAATGTTAATAAATGGGTGCAATCAAGTCAAAGGATCCGGTATAGTTTTATCTAAATTCATTGGCCTTGGCGTTATCATCAGGTAAACGCAATGACACTCGAATGGATGTGGAATCGCAAGTTATTCAGGACATTGTGGGCTTGATGGAACACCTAAAGATCAAATTGTTGCATCCAGGCTCAATCGGCAGTTGCAATTACGTGGCGTATCAGTGGCGATGCGATGGCATTCTTCGCTTCATGGGAAGATTTGTCATTGTGTCCCGCCATTTTTACCTTCCCAGAGGGTCTTGCCAAAATTCAGGCATTCCCGCTTCAGGCATTTTAATAGTGCCTGACTGGCCTATACAGCATGATCCACGAGGGTACAACAAAAAGCTGCAGATACTCAGCAGCGTGCAGCTGCATCTAAGGAGCGAAGGAGAAGGCGACGTTCGGGTGAGACCTTCTTCTGACTGGTCAGGGATTCAGGGAAACGAGAGATATAGACGGTGTTGTGGAGATGATAAGGAACAATGAGTGAATGATATTCAAAAAGATATCGGTGATAAAGGGAACAAAGCCATTGTAAGCTTTTGTATGGTGTGAAAATGAGAAGCTGGTGCGGACTGGGGTGGGGGAGGGTGATAGAGATAGATGGGGATGTCAGGGCCCGAGTGCTGAGGGAGAGGTGGGAAGGGGAGGAGACAGCAAGGGGTTAACAGAATTGAGATATTCAATACTCCCTCGGAATGATTTCCACCGAGGTTGGGAATGATGATAGACCTTATATGGGTATTTCCAGGTAGAAATGGCTGGTTAGCCATATGACCGGGAAACATCCTCTGCATACATAAATAATTAATTGACTTGCAGACTGGGAATAAGACCGCTTCTGCGGCTAAGATTGTCAAAAACCATAACTATGGCGTGCTCAATGCAATTGCAGGCGTAGCACCAAACAAAAACTGTAACCTCCCTCATAGGATGGGAAGTATTTGTTATACACATAAGTTGAGACACGATGGACTGACGTCTTGAAGTTCAGTTCCATATGGGGTTTGACAATCATTAAAGAGTTAACCCATGCCATTACTGTGCCGCACATGCCTTCTCAGCATTATTTCGTGACACCCCCAAGGCAAGTACGCAGAGATTGGGATGTTAACATTGGAAACTTCTCTGTCCTCGGCACACTAAACCAAGTGGTTATGCTCATGGCGCTTGAGTCAGCACACCGGTCCAGTTTTGGCCTAGCGGTTGAAGGACAAGATGATTAATTCTGCAGGGAAATTTACACTTAAGTTAGAACTTATTTGCGGAATACGCAGGGACTGTAGGTCAAACTTGAATTGCTGGCATATCCATTGGACCTGTCGGTAGTATGTGGCCACCCACACACCCACACCAGTTTGTGAAGGTCACTAGATGCTTAGAGGACTCTGAACTAGCAATGTTGTTAGTCACTGAAGCCTCATAAGAGATTTTCTCTACAGGACCATCTCGCCCGGTAGTTAATATGGGTTCTGTGGATACAGGAGTGAACCACTGACATACAAGTCTCCACTCCACCCGAGTGCAACTATATCAGCAGCAGGGGAGGGAAGTTCGCGGGACACATCATGTCGGCTGCAGGATGATCTATCGACGATTCCAAAACATTAGAAATACCCTTTGCCAGACCAGAGGTAATTTTGCCAACTCTTTTTAGGACTGTGTTATTGGTCCTCCGGGTGTGTAGGGAGGGTTAATATTTTCACTAGGTGTCCCATTTTATAGCATCAACTGTCTATACCTATGTCATGTCTGAATTGCATCTTTAAAATTAGCTCTGCACTGATGCAGTGATGGACTCGTCCACGGCATGAAATCACAGAGCTTGTTGTGATTTCTTCACGTTAGTCAATCTCGTGGATCCGAGAAGTAAATTAGTAAGATTAATGAGATTAACAGTTTGAAGTTTGATCCTTATTTTAGGAGGAGTTACGATGAGGATTAACTGCCCCCGCTCCCAACATCTAGATAAGGTCAACTGGTTTTTTAGTTCTTTTCTTACTATAATTCAGTTCATCTTCTGTTATCTGTGGATTTCACACGCTGCTTTTGAAGAATGTCACGCACGCGGGCTGGCGGGCTGGTATTCACGTAATCCCTCATTCGTAACCCTCATAAAATATAGGATCAAACTATCAAAATGGTAAGTTTCGTTTAATTTTACTATTAGTGTGCTTAATTCCAGCACGTGGTATTTCGAGGTAGGGTATTGACATGGATAAAGAAATGGTGGTAGACAGTGCAAGCAAAGAGTTGGAATTAAGTGTCCTTCTCTGAATGGAAGCAGTGACAGGTGGGCCGCAAGGCTCAGTGTGGACACCCTGTTTTTTGTCGTATTATTAACGATTTAGACGAGGAGGACTTAAATGCATCTCCAAGTTTGCGGATGAACCCAAAATATGGGTGGCTGTGTGAGCTGTGAGGAGGATGCTATGATGGCTGAGGGTGATTTGGGATAGGTTGGTGTGAACGGGCAGATCGCAATTATTATGTGGATTATGGGTGGTTATTCACTTTGGGTGGCAAGAAACTGGTATGGCAGTTTATTATCCTGAATGGTTCATATTAGAGAAGGGGAGGTGGTAAAAGGGACTGGACAGGCTAGATACAGGAAAAATGTTTCCCACTGTTGGGGAAATAGCCGGAACGGGGTACTGATTATGGAATATCAGCCGTGTCATATTGAAAGGCGGTGCTGGATTGAAGGGCGATGGGCCTACTCCTGCATCTATTTTTCTATGTTTCTTCATTATGAATGACATGCTGCCTTCAAAGGGCCAATTGGACCTACTCCTGATTTATGTTTCAGAGGGGCGTGAGATAAAACCATCCGGGTTCGCAAGGAATGTGAAAGCCCACGGTGTTGGGGGGTGTTGTGTTTGCCAGAATTTGCTGGCTGTAGGAGATGAGGGACGAGCGTTCACACCTTTTGTTGTTGCTTTTTTTTCCCTCTGTGTCATACAATGGCTCAGTGGCTGTGCTTCCCTTGGAGAGGCTGCCTTGCCTGTATTTGTGAGACGCAGGCACGGCAGGCAGGCCTCACATCACAGGGCATCACTTTTTTTTGAAAACCAGCATTTTGTACTCGCCCCATGCGTCAGGACCCACCCCAACAAGTGGTGTGGCATTGGATTCTCAATTGAGGTAAAAGGCAACTGCCCTCCCTCGGTCCTCTCTCTCCTCACATGTGGTAATATGTTGATTTAGTGACAGTTAACAAGTGTTCCTTAACAATGCCGTAAGGATCGTTTTCTTCTCAGAGGAATGTTGACCGTTTGGGCCTGTACTCGCTGGAGTTTAGAGGGACGATGGGATTCTCATTGCAACTTAAGCGAATAGTGAAAGGCATTGGATAGAGTGGATGTGGACGAGGAGAGGACGTTTGCACTAGTGGAGAGCCTAAGATGGAGCCATGCCTCCCGAATTAAGGACGTTCCTTCAGGAAGGAGATGAGGAGGAATTTCTTTAGAGACAGAGACGGTGAAACTGGAATTCTTTGCCGCAGAGTCAATGGATATTTTTATGGCAGATATAGATAGATTGATTCTCGATTAGTAGGGATAGATCAGCCATGTTGGAATGCAGAGTCTTTGGACAGTTTCTGTCACGGACCTTACAGTGGGCAGGTGGGCCGAGCTCTAGACAAAAGGGCGGAACGGGGCCCGAGTGGGCGAGTGGCCTGCTCCTCGGGTTAAGAGCGGGTGTTGGCACCTAACACCCGCCCGCTCGAGAAATCAGGCCGCAAGAAACGTCCTCGCTCGCTGCCGTGGGTCGGGTCGTGACAATGAAGTGGTCGGTGCATGCAGCCTCTCTCCCTCCCCTCCCTCCTCCCTCCCTCCTTCCTGCTGCGGCAGCAGCCTTGTGTCTGCGTCCCGTGACGTCCCCACAGGCAAGCACCGTCCCTCCCGTCTGATTGGAGGGAGTTGCAAGAGTTTTACATATTCAGGGCGAAGTTTGAGGTAAGTGGGGAGGGGGAGGCAGAGAGTGCGGGCGGGGGGAGAGAAATGCACCAACCGGTGACTGGGTGGCGAGGAGGCTTTGCAGGGCCCCAGGCTTTCTCTGAAGCGGGAGGGCATGGCAGGATGTGAAAGGGTGCGCGCAGTTGTGGGTATCGCTTCTCGGCCTTTTGTAAGATCAGGTTTGTAGTATCTGTTCTTATCAGTTTTATATCTGATACGTCCCTTATCTAGGGACCCATATATTAAATTGATTTTTGGAACAGGGAGATGGAATAGGGGCTCTTGCTCGTCCACTCCAGCCTCGGACAGTATTTGCAGTGCCTCTGGGACCGTGCACTTCCCTTTTGAGATTTTCAAAGTTCAAAAGAAGAGAAAAATAATGCCTCTGGTGCTTGATTAAAAGCAGCATTGGGGTCTGCCTGCTGCCTCTCTCACTCTGCCGTGGCGCGCCTGTGTTTTGACGGACTGCTCAAGTCAATTATTGCTTCCTTATTCACAGTGGATACTTTCAAGGGAAAAAAAAGAGGTAGAGGCGCATTTAACCCAAACTTTTGGGAAGGAGGAAAGAATTCTTCAGCATTCTTCAACTCACAATTGCCCGCCTCAAGTCGCTACAATCGGGGTGGTTGACGTCGGTTGGAAGAGGAGTGACTGAGATGCGCTACGTCAACCACAGCGAGCACCACACCGCTAAGGTAGGACTCACTCACTCACTCTCTGACCGGGCGCTGGGGTTGTGAATTTAGCGCCTTTGCACCAATGAGCGGCCGAAGAGGGCTAGGCCATGGTTTGGTCAATGTGGCGCACCCGTTCCCCCCGACAGAAGCCTGGCCGCACTTTCTGGGAGCGGGGACGGGAGAGGGCGGCGGCCGGCGCACTGCGCTGTCGGCTGTGTATTGGCAAGGCGTTGTTTGTCTGTCGCTAGTGTGCCTGGATGGGTCAGGGGTGAGGGGTGCGTGGGTACCGCCAGAGGTAATGACAAGGCCTTTGTGGATTTGTCACGAGCCAGGTTTAAGGCTGAGGAGGGTGAGGCAGCATAGCGGTGGCTGACTGGCTGGTGGAGGGAAAGGCATGGCCAGGTGAGCATGAGGCAGAGTTTTGCGCGGAGGCGACTTTTCTAAAGTTGCTCTGAGAAGCTCTCACGCGTGTCTGCAAGAGGTGCCCCTTTCAACTTCAGGAATTAATTGGAAAGCTAGGCTGAGGAAAGTAGAGGGTAAGAAATGGAATCAGTGGTCGGGCTACAGAACCCGTGTTCCTGTGCCCAGTGGAGATGGTGGTTTTCTGTTGCAAAAATTTACCTTTGTGTTGAGTGAGACAATAGTCAATAGGTGCAGGAGTAGGCCATTCGGCCCTTCGATCCAGCACCGCCATTCAATGTGATCATGGCTGATCATCCCCCCACTCAGTACCCCGTTCCTGCCTTCTCCCCATATCCCGCTATTTTTAAGAGCCCTATCTAGTGCTCTCTTGAAAGCATCCAGAGAACCTGCCTCCACGCCCTATGAGGTAAAGAATTCCACAGAGACGTTTTCTTCACTGCCTGCTGTACCTGCATGCTTACTTTCATAGACTGATGAACAAGGACCCCCAGATCCCGTTGTACTTCCCCTTTTCCCAACTTGACGCATTTAGATAGTGTTAAAGAAGGAACTGCAGATGCTGGAGAATCGAGGGCACACAAAAGGCTGGAGAAAACTCAGCGGGTGCAGCAGCACTAAGGAGCGAAGGAGATAGGCGACGTTTTGTGTCGAGACCCTTCTTCAGACTGGTCAGGAATCAGGGAAACGAGAGATATAGACGGTGATGCCATTCACCTTCTGCCTTCCTGTTTTTGCTACCAAAGTGCATAACCTCACATTTAATCTGCATTATTAAACTTCATCTTCTGCCATGCATCTGCCCCACTCGCCCCCAACCTGTCCAAGTCACCCGCCATTCTCACAGCATCCTCCTCACAGTTCACACAGCCACCCAGCTTTGTGTTATCTGCAAATTTGCTAATGTTACTTTGAATCCCTTCAACCAAATCATTGATGTATATTGTAAATTGCTGCGGTCCCAGCACCGAGTCTTGCGGTACCCACTAGTCACTGCCTGCATTCTAAAAGGGACCCGTTAATCCCTACTCTTTGTTTCCTGTCTGCAAACCACTTCTCTATCCATGTCAGCACTCTACCCCGAATGCCATGTGCCCTAATTTTGCCCACTAATCTCCTATGTGGGACCTTATCAAATGCTTTCTGAAAGTCCAAGGTAACACTACATCCACTGGCTCTCCCTCGTCCATTTTCCTAGTTACATCTTCAAAAAGTTCCAGACGATTAGTCAAGCATTATTTCCCCTTCGCAAATCCATGCTGACTCGGACCGATCCTGTTACTGCTATCCAAATGTTCGGCTATTTCATCTTTTATAATTGACCCTCTCCAGCATCTTCCCCACCACGATGTCAGGCTAAATGGTCTATAATTCCGTTTTCCCTCCTCCGCCTTTCTTAAAAATTGGGATAACATTAGCTACCCTACAATTCACAAGAACTGATCCTGAGTCTATAGAACATTGGAAAATTATCACCAATGCATCCACGATTTCTTGAGCCACTTCCTTAAGTACCCTGGGATGCTGAACACCGGGCCCTGGGGATTCATCAGCCTTCAGTCCCATCAGACTATTCAACACCATTTCCTGCCTAATGTGGATTTCCTTCAGTTCTTCTGTCACCCCAGACCCTCTGGCCACTACTATATCAGGAAGATTGTTTGTGTCCTCCTTAGCGAAGACAGATCCAAAGTACCTGTTCAACTCATCTGCCATTTCCTTGGTGAAATGCTTTCACCGAGGATCTAGTGGGAGGGTGGAACTGAAGGGAATCCATATTAGTCAGGAAATGGTGTTGGGACTGAAGGCAATCCCCAGGGCCTGATGGTCTGCATCCCAGAGTACTCGAGGAAGTTGGTCTAGGAATTGTGGATGCATGGTGATCATTTTCCAGTGTTCTCTCGACTCTGGATCAGACCCTGTGGACTGGAGGGTAGCTAATGTAACCTCACTTTGTGAGAAAGGAGGGAGGGAGAGAAAAAACGGGGAATTATAGACCAGTTAGCCTTACATCCAAAGAGGGGAAGGTGCTTGAGATCATTAATAAAGATTTATATAGCACGCATTTGGTAAGCAGTGACAGGATCGGTCTAAGTCCAGCAACAGAGGCTCAAAGTGGCGATTTCAATACAAGAAGCTTGTTAAGTACCTGTGTGTTCCGAGTCTTATTTAAGTCCGATTCCAGGAACCAATGCATAACAAATTTGGAGACGAGGATGTCGATTCCGTTAGCAGGAACAGAATTGCGATAGTTTTTGAGGGTTTTCTCAAGATCGAACAGAAAGTTAAAGACAAGTATGTATTTGGCGCGCAAAAAGTTGGAATGGGAATGCACAATCGGCAAGCAACAAGCAGTGCTGTAGCGGGGCAGTGCACCTAGAAACTAGAAGCCCAGCAAACAGAACAACGACGGTGGTTGCTTATCTTAAACGCTTTCCAGTGCCGTGCAGCCCACGGCCGAACCTCCACCAACGACGAGAAGCTGAGTCTCCGAGTGCCAGCGCCGGTGATAACGACGGGACACATCGGTAAGCGGTGCAGCCCGTCAAGCCAGCAAAGCCAGCCCATGAGGACAGCCCGAGAAGAACCGATGCACCGGAGTCCGGATACAGTCAAGTCGGACCGGTGAATTAATCGTAACAAAAGCTGGACTTTACAAATTTAATGTATTGATAACAATAATTAAGAGGCTATATGTGTGCATTGCATGTATATGGCTTGAAATATATTGGTATATTATTATATTAGTACATTATTAATATTAGTATGTTGGTATAAATCGATTATTATATTAGTATATTATTATATTGGTATATTAGTATAAATCGATTAGTATATGAGAATTATTAGTAGTGAATTTATTGGAAAACTGCTCAGTGATTTTGTAAAGGAATTAAGTCCATTGCAGAGACCGTTGTGTAAGAGGACGGCACGTTGTATACCTGCGTAGCAACAGTGTAACCATGGCTAATCTAATAGTAGGGAATGTGCCCCATCTAGAATCTGGATGTACTTTTGAGGAATGGACTGAGGTCTTTGAGGCATGGTTCACGTCAAATAATATCACTACAGAAGAGAAGCAAAGAGCATTGTTCCTTACCGGTTTAGAAGCAAGGGTTATCACACCCTATGGGCATTGCGGCAGCCAGCTAAGCCCGCTAGTAAAACGTACAAGGAATGTAAGGAGGTTTTACATGCTTGCCAAGACCAACAGAAATTGTGCAAAGATATCGATTTTATACATGCACACAAGCAAATGAAATAATCCCTCAGTTCCTTGCAAAGCTTCGACAGTTAAGTGATGGGTGTAATTTTAAGGAACTGGAGAATATGCTAAGGGATAGGTTGGTGGTAGGATGTGGCAGAAGCCATAAGGAAGTACTGGAGATGTGGCGGCAGCCATGAGCCAGCGACGTGTAAATTTAGGTGGAGCAGAGGAAGGGACAAATCCAGAAAAAAGCAAACCACTTCGAGGAGGCCGCTGGGAATTCATCAACCATGAGCCACTTGGAAGATGAATCGATCAACAAGCTGACGAACTCTGACCCGTGTACAGCCACTTTGATAGTGAACGGCAGACAGGTACAACTAGAAGTTGACACTGGAAGTCCATGGACTATCGTACCAGAAGAAGTCTTAAGTAAACTCGGTCTGGACCCCAGACTAGATCCCGTAGCCTCAAGCTGAAATCCTACACAGGCGAGAAGGTTGACATTTACGGACAAGCAGCGGTACAGGTACAGCTCGAAACTCACAGGAAGCCAGAAACGCTGACCATAGTATTAGTAAAGAAAGGTGCAAGCCTATTGGAAAGAGACTGGTTGAGGAAATACCCTGGATGCTGTCAAATCTAGCCAGCCAGAACACACCGGGTTTAAGCCTAAATCCACTTAGTTTTCAAGTTTACAAGATGCCATGAACACAGTACTCAAAGAACACGGCAAACTGTTTGATAACAGCACCATGGAGTACTGAAGGGATACCAAGCCAAAGTGTACGCACAAGAGGAATACGGTGAAGCAAAGTTTTACAAGGCAGCCCCTGTTTCATATGCTGCTAGAAAGCAGATTGATGCCGCTTTGCATGACTTGCTGCAGGATGGCATTATCAAGCCGGTGAAGACAGCAGATTTCACATGCCCGATCGTAGCTGTTCCGAAACCGAATGGGAGCATGAGTCTGTGGCAATTACAAGCTCACAGCAAATAAGGTGCTGCAAGTGGAACAGTGTCCACTTTGGAGGATCTCCTGCAGGAACTAGAAGGAGGAGAAAAGTTCTCTAAATTAAACCTCTCCTATGCCTATCATCAGATAGAGTTAATGGCCTGTCCCACTTGGCCGTCATTTGTGCGCCATTTACGCGACCTCCAAAAACGTGCTGCACGAAATCCTGGCGCACCACCTGCATGTGTTAAGTCTGTTTCCAGCACCAGTACATAACACAAAATCTTGCTTGAATTTTTCTTCTGGAATTTTTTTTTTTTTTTTTGTAAGATATTTTTATTAGAAGTAATTACATATTAAGAAGAAATATAAAATCCAATTAAAACAAAAGAAAGTATTAACGTCACATACATTCTTAATATTTTTAAAATTAACAATCAATCTTATTTGTACTTCTATAATTTTCTTTTTTATTTTATAGCAGTAGGAAATAAGAAAGAGAAAAAGAAAATGAAAAAAAAAGAGAGAGAAACTGATTGAGTGGAATATTAAACAAGATATTTTTCAATGGAGATATATTTATGATCTATTGTCCATAATTCTTCATCCATTCATACATTCAGGCTTCCGTCATGGCTTCGAACTGGACCATCTTAACCCTTTAAACATTCAATAAATGGAGACCATATTCCTCTGAACTGGTCCAGCCTGTCCATCAGGGCAAGCCTTAATCGTTCCAAGTGTAACGTCTCCGACATTTCTGTAATCCACATTTTTAGTTGTGGGGGAAGTAGGACCTTTCCAAAATCTTAGTATTAATTTTTTACCAATTATTAAACTATAACCGATAAAAATTATTTGTTGTGTTGTTAATATCTGATTTGTTTCCAGTATTCCCAATATAATTAGTTTTGAGTCTGGAATCAACTTTGCATTAACTACAATTGAGATTATCTTAAAAATTTCTATCCAAAAATTAGTGATTTTTATACATTTTGTGAATGAATGCGTTAAATTAGCTTCTAATTGTTGACACTTTATCACATATTGCGGACACATTAGAGAAAATTCTATTTAATTTGGACTTTGAGAGATGTAATCTATGTATAACTTTAAATTGTATCAAGGAGTGTCTAGCATTTAATGAACAATGATGTATATATTGTAAACTTTCATTCCATACTTCTCTACTGAATTACTTGACCTAGTTCATTTTCCCATGCTTGTCTATATTTATCCGTATTTGGTAAATCATTTTCCAATAAAAATATTATAAATATAGGATATTAATTTCTCTGTATTCGGATGTTTATTTAAACATTCATCTAAAATTTCTGTCTTTCTATTCCTAAAAATCCAGTGTATTTAATTTAACATAATCTCTAATTTGTAGATATCAAAAATATTCTTTAAAATGTAATCCATAATTTTGTTGTAATTCCTGAAATGAGAGAAATAAGTTTTCCCTATAAAGATCACCGATCTTATATATTCCATAGTTCTTCCATTTTAAGAAACCTTTGTCCATCAATGAAGGTTTAAAAGAAATATTGTTTACTATTGGAAGAGCTAGTGGTACATTCTGTAATTGTAATGTTTTTTTTAATTGTTTCCAAATACGTATTTCCACTTTCTATTAATGGGTTTTCTTTATAAATTTTCTTATGTATTGGAGTATTAGCAAATAAAATCGAACTAATTTCAAAAGGGGTACAGTCTTCTTTTCCATCTTTAACCAATTTGGTTGTTTATCTAGTTCACCCAACCAAAAATTCATATTTTTTTATATTAACTGCCCAATAATAAAACATAAAATTAGGCAGTGCAAAGCCACCATTTATTTTTGATTTACATAGATGCTTTTTAATTATTCTATGATTCTTATAATCCCAAATAAAATTAGTAACCATGGAGTCCACTTTCTTAAAAGAAATTTTTAGGAAGATATATCGGGATCATTTGAAACAAATATAGTAATTGTGGAAGAAAAAAATCATTTTTATCGCGTTAATCTTACCTAACATTGAAATAGGTAATGTTTTCCAATATTGAATATTCTTAAATAGTTTATTCAATAAGGGTAAAAAATTAGATTTAAATAATGAATTATATCTTTTTGTTACATAAATTCCAAGATATTTAATTTTTTCATTTGCAATCTTAAAAGGGTATTGTTGTAATATATGTAAATTATTTCCCATTATTGGCATAAGTTCACTTTTATTCCAATTAAATTCTGTATCCTGAAAACGATCCAAATTGAGTTATTAAATCTAACAAGTTAGGAAGACTAATTTCTGGTTTTGTGATATAAAGTAATACATCATCTGCGTACAATGAGATTTTTATTTTCAGTTTCTTTAGTTTCATACCCATATATTTCAGGGTTTGATCTCACAGATTTTGCTAATGGTTCTATTGCAAGTGCAAACAGTAGTGGAGATAAAGGGCAGCCTTGTCTACAACCTCGGAATAAGTTAAATTTAGTTGTTAACACTTGGTTAATTAATATTCTAGCTGTTGGTCTAGTATATAGTAATTTAACCCAAGTTATAAACTTCTCTCCCAATTGAAAAATTCCATAACCGAAAATAAGTAAGACCATTCAATCTGATCAAAAGCTTTCTCTGCGTCCAACGAGATAATTGATAAATCCTTAGTGATATTTCTTTTCGAGTATATAATATTAAATAATCTTCTCAGATTATTTGAAGAGTATCGTTTTGGTATAAATCCCGTTTGATCTGAATGAATTAGTTTATTAATCACTTTGTTTAGTCTTTGTGCTAATATTTTTGTTAATATTTTTTGATCAGTATTTAAAAGAGATATAGCTCTATATGACCCTGGGTCATCGAGATTTTTATCTAATTTAGGTATAAGGGTTATAATAGATTCATTTAATGTATCTGGTAATTTCTGTTGTGTATAAATGTGTTCATATAGTGTCTTCAAACGTGGGGCTATCATATCATAAAATATTTTATAAAATTCTGCTCCAATACCATCTGGTCCTGGGGATTTACCATTTTTTAATGATCTAATAGTTTCTTCAATTTCTTTAGTAGTTATTTCGACATTTAATAATTCCCTATCTTCTAAATCTAGTCCATTTAGATTACAATTTAGAAATGTTCCTACTCCTATACGATTTTCTTCTGGAATTTTTTGAGGAAGTGGAATGGATAAGGGAGAGCCAGTGGATGTGGTAAATCTGGACTTTCAAAAAACCTTTGACAAGGTCCCACGCAAGAGATTAGTGTGCAAATTTCGAGCACGTGGTATTGGAGGTAGGGTATTGACATGGATAAAGAACTGGTTAGCAGACAGGAAGCAAAGAGTAGGAATTAACGGGTCCTCTTCTGAATGGCAGGCAGTGACTAGTGGGGCGCCGCAAGGCTCAGTGTTGGCACCCCAGTTATTTGTAATATATATTAACGATTTAAAAGAGGGACTTGAATGCAATGTCCAAGTTTGCGGATGACCCAAAGCTGGGTGGCAGTGTGAGCTGCGAGGAGGATGCTATGAGGCTGCAGGGTGATTTGGGATAGGTTGGGTGAATGGGCAGATGCAATATAATGTGGATTAATAGTAAGATTAAATGAGAACTTACCAGTTTGAAGTTTGATCTTGATGTTCTGAGGAGTTACGTTGGTGATTACATGAAGAAGGCCCGCCAGGCCTCATGCGCACCAAACTTCAAAGCAGCGGTATGAAAGCACAAATAAACAACACCGAAGTACATAGTAAGATCAGTGACTCGAGAACTACCATATGATCCTTTATGAGAGAGGGTTGGGCGTGGCGGGCACGTAATCACCAACGTAACTCCTCATAAAATCAAGATCAAACTTCAAACTGGTAAGTTCTCATTTAATCTTACTATTTTACTTCGGAGTCACGTGAGTGATTCCGTGAAGAGTTCAAAGCTTTGTGATTTCATGCCGCAGATTACAAATCTCGGCATCCCACTGCAGTGATTAACTCGAAAGAGAAATGCATGAGTAGTAACATTGCATTAAATGTAGAAATGGGGTTTATTTAACAATGTAAACGACAGTACCCCTTAAATTTAGGTTCTTAAAATGCCTATATTAAAGGGCTTAATATAGAGAAATCAATATTCATACCGTTGGTTGTAAGCTGCCCAAGCGAAATATGAGATGTTATTCCTCCAATTTGCGTGTGGCTATTGTCAGTGACTTGTAAACTGATTCACCTTTGAAATATCAATGCATTCACTGTGTTGCAGGGTGACAAGACGGGTGGCTGGGCTGCTCCAATGTGCTTTGCTGCTTTTGTGTTGCAGAACAGGTAAGAATTCATTTCTCTAAACTATCTCTAAACTAAAAAAAATGTGTAGGAAGGAACTACAGATGCTGGTTTCAGCCGAAGATATTCATAAAATGTTGGAGTAACTCAGCGGCACAGGCAGCATCTCTGAGCAGAATGAGTGGCCCTGGCTTATTTTGTCCTTATTTTATCCCCAGTGTCGCCATCCACCCGCACAGTGATGGGGATTGTGGGTGAAAGTGCCCTCCTGCCCTGTCTGGACACCAACGTGGGGAAACAAGCCAACAATGATATTCGTGTTTACTGGCAGGTGGCCAGTCGGTTAATCCATTCCTTCCACACGGGCAGAGAGGACCACACATCGGGCCTGGGCACCAGGGCAAGGTTGTTCACCGCAGAGTTCAAACACGGCAACTTCTCCCTTCTCACCGACCTTCGAGTGAGCGACGCAGCCACGGACACATGCCTCATTCAGTTGAAACACCCCACTGAGGGCTACAGCGTGCATCTACGAGTTAGTCACACTGCAAGTAGCAAGTAAAGATTCATGATCTTTGTTTTTAAGCTTTTCTTTGTAATAACAGCGGTGGTGTCTGGAGAAAGATCTCACGCATTTCTTTTCCCCAGAGATGCTGCCTGTCCCGCTGAGTTACTCCAGCATTTAGTGTCTGTTTTCTGTGTAAACTAGCAACTGCAGTTCCTTCCTACACAATGGTGGTGACAAGTGGAAGTTGTAAAATGTAAATTTAGTTTAGTGATACAGCTTGGAAACGGACCCTTTGGCCCACCGAGTCCGTGCCAACCAGCAATCCCCGCACATTAACACTAGGGACAATTTCACATTTATACCAAGCTCATTAACCTACAAGCCTGTACAACTTTGGAATGTGGGAGGAAACCGGAGCTTCCAGAGAAAACCCACGCAGGTCACGGGGAGAACGTACAAACTCCGTACAGACAGCGACCGTAGTCAGGATTGAACCTGTGTCTCTGACGCTGTGATGCGGCAACTCTACCACTGCGCCACCGTGCTGCCCAATGGACTTGTTCCTTCTATATTACTCGTAATAGTTGTGACCGACTCGTTTCCCTGATCGTTGCTCCGTGCACTCAAGATCGTCATCATCTGCAGATATTCTTTAGGACCCAGCAGTAGCTGATAGGTGGAACATAGAACAGTACAGCACAGGGATGGACCTTTCGGCCCAGCAAACATGATACCCGGCTAAACTAATCTCATCTGCCTGCACTTGATCCACATCGATCTAATCCCTGCACTACCATGTCAAACAGCACTGTCGTATCTGCCTCCACCACCACCCCTGGCAGCGCGTTCCAGGCACCCACCACCCTCTGTGTGACACAACTTGCCCAGCACATCGCCTTTAAACTTTGCCCCTCTCATCTGAAAGCTACGCCAATGGTGGTAGTCTTTGTGTCTTTGACATTTCCACCCTGGGGATAAAGGGTTTGACTATCAACACTAAAGCTCTTGGAATTTTATTCCTAACTTCCTAACAGACCTCCAATCCGTCTCTGATGTTCCAGAGACAAAAAAAAACAAAATCAAATAGGCCCGTGGACTGGAGGTTTTACCTTCACAAGGAGAGACCGTTTGCTCATGGCTCTCCCAGGTCGAGGTCTTATTACAGGTCGATGCTCGACAGGGACGCACTCCGTGAGGAGGAGTGGTGCCCCCGCCAGGCTAGTGGAGAACCTGTGCTAGCAGTGCCTATAATAGAGCTGCAAGAATACCCAACTTTTGAGGAGGAGAGTATTCTTTTAAGGAGGAGGAGGCAGCAGTTTACTGACGCTGAATCAGTGGCTGGGGAGAGCCACAAGGGAGTGGAACTTGAAGTTATTGCGAATATAGCGGAGAAATTTGCAGTCCCGAGAGAGGCAGGAGAGCAGTTTGGGGAAGAATTGGCATCAGCCATCCAATATATGCTCTCTCATCAGCTGCAACAATTGGCCATGGATGAGGCGGCTAAAAAGTATGAAGCCCCTATCAATTGCGGTTTGCTAAAAGTACCAATGGTAAACCATCTCATATGGACACAGTTGGTGGTGTCAGCAAGATCCCAAGAACTAAAATTTCAAAAAGTTTTGCAATTACTTTCAACAGGGCTTACGGCATTTGCTGTTATGGTAGACAAGGGGCATATGTCGGAAGCTCACCAAGATGCACTGGGACTTCTGTGTAGTGCCTATTTTGAAATTACCAAGATAAGAAGTGCTATTCCGGCCAATTATTAATCCTAATCTGGCATAATTGTGTAAGCCGCCCAGCGTACAACCGCCTAATCTTTTGTTTGGCGGGGATCTTGCCAAGCGAGTTAAAGAACTCCATGAGTACGCTAGAACTATGGGCCTCATCAAGCCGGGTGGTAAACTAGGAAAAAGGGTTTTTCCTTACCGGCGGGGTACCATTACGGACGCTGGGGAAGGGACCAGCCACTCAGCTTTGCAATCTCGGAGCTGGCAGCCTGCCACAGGCGTGAGGGGAAGGATGACTTTCCCTACAAAGGGCCAGGGACAACAAGGGCAGCCAGGACGTATGCAGGTGAGAAATTTTCCTCCTAAAGAAAATAAATCAAGTGAAATAGATGTTCAAATTGGGGGCAGATTACACTTGTTTCTCAAACAATGGCAGGAGATAACTTCAGATTCATTTATACTGAGCAGTATAGAGAGGGTTAAAATTGAATTTTACTCTACCGTGTGTCCACCTAATCAGCATGTTCCAAGTCGGAAACTTATATTTTCAGAAGAAGAGAATGTGCACATACAAGCAGAACTTAACACATTACACAAAAAAGGGGTTATTGAGAAGTAAATTCGTCAAAACCGTCAGTTTGTGTCAAGTATTTTTCTTAGGTCTAAAAAGACTGGGGGATGTAGAATCATTCTGGACCTGACGAGCTTGAACTCCTTTGTTTGCTATAGAAATGGAAACTTTTTCGACGGCTAAACATCTGGTTGCCAAAGGGTGTTATATGGCCAGCATTGATTTAAAGGATGCACATTACTCAGTGTCTATTCAATGTGATGATAGGAGGTATTTGAAATTTATCTGGATGAGTCAGTTGTGGTAATTCAAAGCATTGTCTAATGGGTTAACTTCAGCTCCTAGATTATTTACCAAATTGTTAAAACCTGTTCTAGGATTACTCCGAGCTCAGGGGCATGTTGTAATGGCCTAGTTCAACAATATTTTAATTGTCGGGAAGACTCGGGCTGTAGCTGAATCATCTGTTTCAATTGTTAAACTCACTTTTGAATAATTAGGGTTCGTCATTCATCCAGATAAATCCAAATTATCACCAGTTCAAATCATTGATTATTTGGGCTTTACCATTAATTTGAATCACATGTTGGTGACTTTGCCCAGGGACAAATGGCAGCAGTTAATTGGGGATTGTGTTAATCTCCTTAGTGAACAACGATCTTCAAATAGATAAGTAGCCAGTTTAATTGGTAAATTGGTGATTGCTTTTCCAGCTGTGCCATTTGGACCGCTGCATTATCAACAATTACAACGAGCAAAAGAACAGGCACTGAGGACACATGCGGGTCATTTTGATAGGCCTATGCAATTGTTAGCTGGGGCAATTTCAGACATTCAATGGTGGATCATAAATGTCTCAAAAAGCTCCAGGGAGGTTTTGGTTGAACCACCTTCCATAATATTACAGACGGATGTCATTGCGCTGGGTTGGGGTGTTACAGATATGTCTTCCAGTTGTGGAGGCAGATGGAATACTGATGAGACATCCCTTCTTTAATTAAGAGGGATCAATTATTTAGAGCTTTTGGGAACCTGGTATGGGCTTAAACAGAGATGCCAAGTGTCCCGGATTCGCCGTATTTTGTCCCGGCGAAATAACCTTTTTACGGTGTTCCGGCAGCCAAACATGCTGTTACGGAACACCGCCGCGCCGGTGTTCCTCCCGTGGTGAACGCCGGCGCCATGTGTCCCCGGTTTGCCAGCCCGGCAGCTCGCAGCCACGCACGGCCCAGAGCCCGGGCGGCGCCGGCCCGCGCGATCAGCGGCACTTTGCCGGGCCCTAGTGTCCGCGCGTGCGCAGTTGGGGAGGGTTGCCGGGCCCCAGTGGCCGCGCGTGCGCAGTTGGGGAGGGTTGCCGGGCCCCATTGGCCGCGCGTGCGCAGTGGGGGAGCATTGCCGGGCCCCAGTGGCCGCGCGTGCGCAGTGTGGGAGGGTTGCCGTGCCTGGCGCCATTTCGAGCCACGCCACGCCCGGCCCAGAGCCCGGGCGGCGCCGGCACGCGCGATCAGCGGCACTTTCTTGCCGCCAGCCGGCCGCTCGCGGCAGCCCCATCACCGGGCCTCCCCCCCCACCCCCACCCAGTGCGCAGGCGCAGACACCGCCGGCAACCTTGCCAAGTGCGCATGTGCCGCACCCGCCCGCCGGCAGCCCGCTGATCTGCACCAGTGCGCAGGCGCATAGCCGCCGGCAACAACCCCAAGTGAGTATGTTACGGAGAGAAATGCATTTAACCCCATTTGTTACGCACAAATGGGTTGAATGTTACTGTGAACTAAATTTAGGGTTGGCATCTCTGCTTAAAGCTTATTGCTCTGCCAGGAGTGACTTGCATGTGCAGGTTCAGATTGACAACACTACAGCAGTGGCATATGTAAACCACATGGGTGGAGTCAAGTCACAGTCTTGTGATAGACTGGCTAATCAGATCTGGGTCTGGTGCATTGACCAAAACATCTGGCTTTCAGCAATATATTTACCAGGTAGATTCAACACAGTAGCTGACATTAGGTCACGCCAATTCAATGATAACATAGAATGGATGTTAAATCAGGAAATATTTAATCAAGTGGTTGCTCAGTATGGAATGCCAGATATTGACTTGTTTGCATCTAGACTAAACCATCAGTTGCCCAGATATAAGTTTCATGGGAACCAGATCCTGGTGCAGCAGCGGTGGATGCATTCTCGCTGCATTGGGGTGGAATGTTTGTATATGCATTTCCTCCATTCTGTCTCATCAGTCTATGCTTGCAAAAAATCAAGCAGGACTCCGCTTCAGGAGTACTGGTAGTGCCAGATTGGCCTACACAACCATGGTTCCATCTCGTATTGCAAATGGCTGGTCAGCCTCACATGATTATTCCCAAACATAAAAATCTACTGGTAAATCCAGTAACTGGCGATCAACATCCTTTACATGATCGTATTGATCTGTTAATTTGCAGATTTTAAGGAGGCCATACCTGGGGAGAGGACTGCCTGATCGTACCGTGGATGTTCTCACATCGGCCTGCAGGGATAGTACTCAGAAGAAGTATATCACCTCGATAAGGAAGTGGGAGGTATTCTGTCCACAGCAGAATATCTCATATCAAACTGCAGGCATCCCAGATCAAAAATTAAGCTATAGTGCGATTAATACAGCCAGAAGTGCTCTGTCTTCTTATTTACCCATGAGTTCAGAGTTACATTCAGTAGGGACACATCCGTTAGTTTCTCGATGTATGAAGGGAGTTTTCAATTCTCATCCTCCTAAACCCAGGTATGCCGGTATTTGGAATGTGAACAAAGTTCTTATGCTTCTTCGCCTGTGGACTCCTATTGCAAGCCTATATCTAGCCAAACTAACCATGAAGGTGGTCATGCTTATGGCGTTGGTATCAGCCCAACGTGTGCAAACATTGCAAAAGCTACGGCTAGACAGAATGCAGGTATCGGCAGATGCCATTACTTTTTATGTCTATGATCTGCTCAAACATAGTAGAATAGGCATGACAGATTGTTTTTTCAGCATACCCCACAGATGCTCGCCTGTGTGTAGTATCACATTTGTCTCATTACATTGACGATACCAGTCCTACTAGGTGCAGAGTCTGCATTATTTATTAGCCACAAAAAAAAACACAGTAAGGTGTCAGTGCAAACAATTTCAAGGTGGCTAAAGCAGGTTCTTGGGAAGAGTTGGGATTGATACTGATAAATTCAAAACTCATTCCACCAGGGCGGCATCAACTTCCACGGCCAGGGCGATGGACGTGCCTATAGACCATATCCTCGCGGCCGCAGGATGGTCCAGTGAGCTGACCTTCCAAAAATTTTATCATAAGCCGATTACAAGCCTGGGGGTTTTGACAGTTTGCTGATTCTGTTTTGAGTTCTGTTATAGTTTCCCTTGAGTTAGAGGGGTTGTTATTGTTTTGTTTGTAAATAAACCGTTAATTCGTTTGACAATGTTATGAGTGATGCATTATTGATTATTTAATGACTTTGAGTTAATCAATGCAGTGTGAACACTGGATTTGGGTCTGCGGCATGAAATCACAGAGCTTTGAAATCTTCACGTAGTCACTCACGTGACTCCGAAGTAAAATAGTAAGAATAAACAAGAACTTACCAGTTTGAAGTTTGATCTTTATTTTATGAGGAGTTACGATGAGGGATTATGTGCCCTCCGCTCCCAACCCTCATAAATATCATCTGGTAGTTCTAGTCTCTGTTATCTTACTATTATACTTCAGTCATTATTTCCTGTGATTTCACTCTGCTGCTTTGAACAATGATGCACCAACGGCCGGATGGGGTTCTTCACGTAATCCCTCATCGTAACAGCAATCCCGCATCACCCTAATGTACAAGGAGAAGGAGGAGATGAAGGATATAAAGAATAGGAGACCCGTCCCTGTCACGATTTATTCCGAACAGCTCCATCACAGAGCACTCTGTGATTTACGGACTGTTCCCAGGGACACATTCAGAGATTGACATCGAGTGCTGCTGGAAGGTCATTAACTTGGTGAAAGACACTCTTTGGTCTGCCCGAGCGTTGTTCACCACCCAGCGGAGTGAGATGTCCGTCGGGGAATGTTACCGACTGGCCCGCTGTGGACTGCAGGAGTACGTGCTGAAGGACGCACTGAAGTTCGCTGCAGCCAACGCCAAGGCTCGGTGGGGGAGGACCACATTCTAGGATCCTTCTGCTGCTGGACATGGGGGGCACGGTATGGTGGAGACGCCCCTCTAAATAAGGGAAGGGATTCCATGCAAGTGGGCCACATGAGTGGCACGGGTGTGGAGTAAAATTGTGTGATTTGTGTAAACAGTATTGAATGTATGTATAGCCTCCGAGAATGTTGGATGGAGTCTTGTAATGATCATGTGTTGGGTATATTTATTTCTTGAAGAAAGTATATTTTGAAATTTAAAATAAATGTGTGATACATTATCTGATGATACTGTCCACCCATAGAAAAGGAGGAGGATTCACATTCAAGGAGGATTCGCAGGGAAGGAGGAGGAACAATGCATATGGACTATCTTGGGGTCAAGGAGGGATGGATGGATTATTAATAAATATAGTTTTGTATTAACTACCCCTCAAAACTGTATGTTAGCTCTCCTAATATAGTGTTACAATGCTAATTATATTTGATATTAGTATTGTTAATTACTAAGTACATAAATGTAATACCCCACCCCGACATATATAGCCCTTAAGGCAAAATCGGAGCTAGAATTATTAACATTTTTTTTTCACGGAAGTCCGTAGATTAGTAGCCACGCTAATGTGGCTTACACCAATACTAACTGCACTAACTATAGTTGTAGTCACTTTTTTTCCCCTTACACATTATTAACATCACTTACTTTACTTACATTTTTTATTATTATTTTTATATTATGTATTTTATTTCATATTATATACTATATGGATTTAAGTATGATTGGTATTATATAGTTAGTTCAAGGAGACGTGTGAATAAGACAATGTCACAGATATTAAATTTCATCGATCTGATGTTTGGGTATAGGATTGGGTTGGATGAGCTGAGACATCGACTCCATTATAAACCACCTTAATAATAAAATGTATGACATAAACACTAGGATTGGGGGTGATGGAATCACCTTCTGTAGTTGGAATGTTAAGGGAATTAACGAACCAATTAAGAGGTAAGGTTTTAGCTCAATTAAATAGATTGAAATCTGATATTATTTTTCTCCAAGAGACACACCTTAAAAAAGATGCGCAGTATAGATTAACAGCAAAATGGATTTCCAAAGTATATCACTCTTCATTTACACATAAGTCTAGAGGGGTAGCAATAATTATTCGTAAAGGTATACCTTTTAAACAAAGCTCAACAATAGAAGATGTTGAGGGTAGATATATAATAATTACAGGTGAATTATATTCTAAAGAAGTAATCCTTATGAATATATATATGGTCCTAATTTTGATAATCCATTATTCTTCAAGAAAATATTTAACAATATCCTTATATCCACTCAACATAATCTAATAATTGGAGGTGATTTTAATTGTACCTTAGATAATTATTTAGATAGATCATCAATGAAAAGGAAAACCACTTCTAAGTCAAGTACATTTATAAATTATTTTATTAACACAGCAAACGTTAAGGATATCTGGAGAACAGATAACCCATCTGGTCGAGAATATTCATTCTTTTCCCCTGTATTTGGAACCTATTCAAGGATAGACTATGTTTTAATAGATTCAAAACTAATCCCATTTACATATGACTCAAAATATCATAATATTATTATCTCTGATCACTCTCCATTAACATTTAAGATAAAATTAAAAGACATAACTATTAAAACCTCTAACTGGAGACTCAACCCCCAAATATTAAAGGATAGGGCTTGTTAGGATTACTTGGTAAAACAGATTAAATTATTTTTTGAAACTAATGACAAACCTGGAATTTCACCATCACTGCTCTGGGATACATTTAAAGCATTTATGCGTGGTGTGATAATATCAGCAGACGCATACTTTAATAAGGAAAATCGAAAGACTCAACAAAAGTTGGAAAATGAAATAAAACAATTAGATATTGAAAATGCAATATCCCCTTCTAAGGGGCTAAGTAATAAAATTGCATCATTAAAATATAAGCTAAATAAAATATACTGAAATCAGATTATTAAACTTTTTCAACAGACTAAACAAGTACACTTTGAATTTGGGGATAAACCACAAACATTACTGGCACGTCAGCTTAGAAAATTAGATGAGGAGAAAATGATACATAAAATTAGATCTGAACAAGGAGAAATATTGACTTTACCAAAAGATATCAATGATACATTTTTACAATATTATCAAAATCTTTACTCATCTAAACTAGCAGGACAATCAGATGGAATGGAAACATTCCTACAAGAATGTCATATTAACAGTTTAGATCAGGAAGGTATAGACTCGTTAAATGCTGATATATCAGTAAAAGATATTGAAGAATCAATTGGATCATTAAATAACGGAAAAGCCGATGGCTTAAGTGTTGAATTTTATAAGAAGTTTCATGATCTGATCTCTCCATGCTTACATACAATATATAAATATGCTTATGAACAAGGAAAGTTACCAGAATCATTAAATGAGTCTACAATTACACTTATCCCTAAAGCTGATAAAGATTTGGAAGACCCTGGATCATACAGAGCAATAGCTCTTTTAAATACTGATCAAAAAATACTAATTAAAATTTTATCTCGGAGGCTAAGTTTAGTGATTAATAAATGAATACATCATGACCAAACAGGTTTTATTCCAAAACGCTATTCATCCTATAATCTGAGACGTCTATTCAATGTCATGTACTCAAAAAGAGTGAATGATATTGAACTAGCTGTCATATCCTTAGATGCTGAAAAAGCATTTGACCAGGTTGAATGCCATATTTATTTAAAATAATGCAGAAATTTCAACTGGGGGATAGATTTTCCAAATACTCGAATCCAACTGCAAGAATATAAACAAATCAAATGCTATCAGCAAAATTTAATCTCTTTAGGGGTTGTAGACAAGGATGCCCGTTATCACCATTACTATTTGCTCTGGTAATAGAACTATTAGCCGAAATGATTAGATCAGAACCAGAAATATATGGATATAATACCAAAACTACAACGAATAAAATATCTCTATACGCAGATGACATCTTAATTTATATTACAAAACCGGAGATTAGTATTCCCAATCTATTTAATGTTATAACTAAGTTTAGGACATTTTCTGGGTGTAGAATTATATGTAGAATAAAAGTGAAATTATGCCTATAACTGGAATAAAATTAAATATATTAGAACAATTCCCACTTAAAATAGTCACGGAGAAACTCAAATATCTAGGAATTAATGTATCTAAATCGTATAACTGTCTATTTAAATATAATTACCCTCAATTATTAAATAAACTAAAAAATATATTTTATATTGGAAAACACTACCTATATCAATGATCGGTAGAATAAATGCTATAAAAATGATTTTTTTACCACAATTGTTATATTTATTTCAAGCCATCCCTTTATATCTCCCTAAAATGTTTTTTTTTTTTTAAATAGATACTTTGGTTAATAGTTTTATTTGGGACTATAAAAATCATCGAATAAGTAAAAAAACATCTATGTAAATCTAAAATAAATGGTGGACTAGCACTACCAAATTTCTTATATTATTTCTGGGCAGTTCAGATTAAGAATATGAATTTTTGGTTGGTAAATTTAGATCATGAACCAAGCTGGCTAAAGATGGAAAAGGAAGACTGTTTGCCTTTTGATGTAGGTTCGATTCTTTTTGCAGCAAGGGAAGTACAAAAAATAATTATGGTGACAACCCTATAATTCATAGCAATAGACGTATTTGGAAACAAATAGTTAAGACCCTACATATGGATAATTTGTCACTTTGTTTGCCAATTATGAATAATCCCTTGTTTAGGCCCTCTGTATTGGACAAGGGGTTTAAACACTGGAATGATTTAGGAATTAAAAGGATAGAACACCTTTACAAGAAAGGAAAATTTATTTCATTTCAAGAGTTACAGGATATCTATGGATTGCAGTCAAATAAGATATTTAGGTATTTACAAATTAGAAACTATATTGAGTCAAATACGCAAGACTATAAAAATAGAAAACCAGGATTTTTAGATGAATTATATAATAAACACCCAAATACAGAAAAATGAATAGCGTATATATATAATAATATTTTGGATAAGGAAATCCCAACTTCGGAAATATATCGACAAACGTGGGAAAATGAAATAGGTTCATCTATAACGAAGGAAACTTGGGAAGAAAGCCTACAATGTATACATCATTGCTCATTAAATGCTAGACATATATTGATACAATTTAAGGTATTACACAGATTACATTATTCAAGAACGAAATTAAATAGAATTTATTCTAACATTTCTCCTATTTGTGATAAATGTCAGAACTTGGAAGCTAATTTAACGCATAGTTTTGTAACATGTATAAAACTTAATTTTTATTGGACAGAAATCTTTAGAGTTATCTCTGAAGTTCTTAAAATTAAACTGGACCCAGATCCAAAATTAATAATATTAGGAGTTCCGGATTCAAATCTAATATTAACAGTAAACCAAATAAATTTCTTGGATTACTGTTTGATAATAGGGAAAAAAATAATATTGAAATTTTGGAAGGGAACATTATCCCCCAAAATTAAAATGTGGACAGTGGAAATGTTGGAGACGTTGCATTTGGAAAGAATCAGATTTGGCCTAATGGACAAATACGAACTCTTTGAACAGATATGGTCTCCATATACAGAATATTTGAAGGGGTAGCTGTTCTTGGCATCACAACTCAATGGGTACCCGGCAGGATCAGATGAAAATAACTCTGTTTTTCTTTTTGATTTGTATACATGTCTCTATTGATATCTCTATTTGAAATTGTGTTATTCACTATTAAGATGTATACTATAATCTCTCTTTTTTTATATATAATACTTTGTTTTAATTAAATACATATAACAAGAATATATATATATATATATATATATATATATAATATATATATATATATATAATATATATATATATCTTCTCTTTCTCTTTCTATATAATCAAAATTATTATTTAATCACTATTCTTATTGATTAAAATCTATTTTCTTTTTCTACTTTCTAAAAAAAATAGAAGTTATTTATTCATAACATTCGTATACTTATTGAAATAAGTTGGTTGTGTATTTGAAAAGTTGTTATACCGTTGTTATGATGGATTACTTCTAATAAAAATATTATTACAAAAAAATAAAATAAATGTGTGTCGAGGAACAGTGGAAAGCGTTTGTTGGGTGCTAGCCAGTCAGCGCTGTCTTGTTAATGTTAACACTGCTGATCTATTCCAGCCCACTTTGCCAAGCCGACCCCGAGTACGGATCTGTCGGAGGGGCAGCAAGGTGCAGGAGGGATGCTGAGGCTGACCTGCTCCTCCAGGGGAGGGTATCCAGCCCCAGCGGTGGGCTGGACCTGCGGGTCCCTGAACCTAGATCCGAACAGCACGGCCACAACCCACACCGACTGCTCCCCGGAGAGACTGTGCAACGTAACCTCGGTCCTGTGGGTGTCCGCTGGAGTACACTGCATCACCTGTAGCATTTACAACACAGGCTGAAGGAGAAGCAAACTAAAAACTTTACTGCAAGTAAGTGGAAAAAAAAAAATCTCTCCTTGGAAAAACTCCCTCAATATAGACAACAATCTTAACATTTCAAGTTGACTTTACTGGACTTTATCTTGCACTAAAGGTGAATCACTTTATCATGGATCCGTACATTGTAATCATGTGTAGGAAGGAACTGCAGATGCTGGTTTACACTGAAGATAGACACACATTCAAGATTCAAGAGAGTTTATTGTCATGTGTCCCAGATATGACAATGAAATTCTTGCTTTGCTTCAGCACAACAGAATATAGAAGGCATGAATACAGAACAGATCAGTGTGGCCATATATACTATCCATTGTATAAATATATACACACATAAATAAATAAAACAGATAAAGTGCAAATAAACAGATAATGGCTATTAATGTTGAGAGTTTTGTTTGAGTTGAGTTCAATAGCCTGATGGCTGTGGGGAAGAAGCTGTTTCTGAACCTGGACGTTGCAGTCTTCAGGCTCCAGTACCTTCTTCCTGAAGGTAGCGGGGAGATGAGTGTGCGGCCAGGATGATGTGGGTCCTTGATGATGCTGCCAGCCTTTTTGGGGCAGTGACTGGTAGGGAGGTCATAGCCGATGATGGACTGGGCAGTGTTTACTACTGTTTGTAGTCTTTTTCGCCCCTGGGCACTCAAGTTGCCGAACCAAGCCATGATGCAACTGGTCAGCATGCTCTCTACTGTGTACATGTAGAAGTTAGAGAGAGTCCTCCTTGACATACCGACTCTCCGTAATCTTCTATGGAGCGTAGAGGCACTGATGTGCTTTCTTTATAATAGCATCAGTGTTCTCGGATCAGGAGAGATCTTCAGAGATGTGCACGCCCAGGAATTTGAAGCTCTTGACCCTTTCCACCATCAACCCGTTGATATAAACGAGACTGTGGGTCCCCATCCGACCCCTTCCAAAGTCCACAATCAGTACCTTGGTTTTGCTGGTGTTGAGGGCCAGGTTATTGTGCTGGCATCATTTGGTCAGTCGGTCGATCTCACTTCTATACTCTGACTCGTCCCCATCTGTGATTCGTCCCACAACAGTGGTGTCGTCAGTGACCTTGATAATGGAGTTCGCACTATGACCGGCTACGCAGTCATGAGTAATTGCTGGAGTAACTCAGCAGGTCTTTCAGCATCTCTGGAGAATAGGGATAAGTGACGTTTCGGATTGAGAGCTTTCTTCGATTGTAATCGTGTAATCTTTCCACTGGCTGGATAGCACGCAACAAAAACAGCTTTCCAATGTACCTCGGTACACGTGACAATAAACTAAACTAAATGTCTCTTGGCTCTTCAACCTGAAACGTTGAATACTTCTCTTCCCATAGATGCTGCCTGACCTGCTAAGTATTTTCAATTTGTTATTTCTGGGATTCATAGAATTAAAAAAACTTGTATTGTCTTTCACTGAGACGTCGATTCCGTTCTGTCTTAATTATTTGATTTGTTGAGTTCCTATTTTACGCCCCATAACTATGCCACCACTAGCTGTAGCTGGTGGCAAAGTTATAGAAGATGTCAGGAGTTATGGGGAGAAGACAGAAGAATGGGTTTAGGAGGGGGAGAGATCAGCCATGATTGAGTGGCGGAGTAGACTTGATGGGCTGAATGGCCTCATTCTGCTCCTATCACTTATGAACTTATTAAGATCCAGCACAGAACAGGCCCTTCGGCCCACAATGTCTGTGCCAAGCAGGATTCAAAGTAAAACTGATCTCTCCAGCCTTCTCATGATCCATATCCCTCCGTTCCTTGCATATCCGTGTGCCTAACTAAAAGCCTCTTAAACACCACTATCGTATCAGCCTCCACCACCACCCCTGGCAGCGTGTTCCAGGCGCCCACCACACTCTGTAAAAAAATTGCCCTCCCACTTCTCCTTTAAAGATAGAAACATAGAAAATAGGTGCAGGAGGAGGCCATTCGTCCCTTCGAGCCAGCATCGGCATTCAATATGATCATGGCTGATCGTCCGCTATCACTAACCCGTGCCTGCCTTCTCCCCATATCCCTTGACTCCACTAGCCCCTAGAACTCTATCCAACTCTCTTAAATCCATCCAGTGATTTGGCCTCCACTGCCCTCTGTGGCAGGGAATTCCAAAAATTCACAACTCTCTGGGTTAAAACGTTTTTTCTCAGCTCAGTCTTAAACGACCTCCCCTTTATTCTAAGACTGTGGCCCCTGGTTCTGGACTCGCCCAACATTGGGAACATTTGTCCTGCATCTAGCTTGTCCAGTCCTTTTATAATTTTATATGTTTCTATAAGATCCCCCATCATCCTTCTAAACTCCAGTGAATACAAGCCTAGTCTTTTCAATCATCATGGAAAACTTTATTGTCATTCAGACCTTGCGGTCTGAACGAAATTTTCGTTGCCTGCAGTCATACATATAGTAAATAACAAAACACACAATAAACACATATTTAAACATCCACCACAGTGAGTTCACCAGACACCTCCTCACTATGATGGAAGGCAAAAATCTTGTCTGTCTCTTCCCTTCTTGTTTCTTCCTCTGCGCTGAGGCATCCAGGCCTCCCGATGTTGTGACCGCACTGGGTGATGTAAGTAAGTCCCGCGGGTGAACCGCGCTCTTACGCGAGCGGGCCGATTCCACTCCGCAGCCCGGGGCGGTCGAAGCTGCCGCCCTCCAGTCCAGCGGACGCAGCTGTTGCCGCGGGAGCTCCGGAAAAACAGGTCACCAACCTGTGACCTGCGAGCTCCCAACGATATCGTCCACTGAGCCCACAGCCGGGCCTCCAAAGTCACTGCCACCCACCGCCACTGGAAAGCCGCCACATCTCCGAGTCGGGCCGCCGGAACGCCTGAACCTGCCACAGCCCCGAAGTCGGCCAGCCCCGCGCTGGTAAGTCCTGGCTGGCTCTGCCTCCGGAGCCTCGAGGTCAGTCGCAGTTGGAGGCTGTCAGCTCCGCCATTAGGCCTCGACGGAGACGGGGGATACGACAAGAAAAGTCGTGTCCCCCCCCAAAAGGAAGAGACTAAAAACGTTTCTCCCACCCCTCCCACACACATACACTACATAATAACTCAAATTAACGCTAAAACAAGACAAGAAAACAAAAAAAAAAACAGATGCAGGCGAGCCGCTGCTGCCAGGGCAGCGCCGCCACTTCCCATATGAGTGGGAGTGGAATCACTAAATCTTTCCTCATAATGACAGTCCCACCATCCCAGGGATCAATCTCGTGAACCTACGCTGCACTGCCTCAATCACAAGGATATCCTTCCTCAAATTAGGAGACCAAAACTGTACACAATACTTCAGCTGTGGTCTCACCAGAGCCCTATACAACTGCAGAAGAACCTCTTTACTCCTGTACTGAAATCCTCTTGTTATGAAGGCCAACATTCCATTAGCTTTCTTCACTGCCTGCTGTACCTGCATGCCAACTTTCAGTGACTGGTGTACAAGGACACCCAGGTCTCGCTGTACCTCCCTCTTACCTAACCTAACCCCATTGAGATAATAATCTGCCCCCTTGTTTTTGCCGCCAAAGTGGATAACCTCACATTTATCTATATTATACTGCATCTGCCACGCATCTTCCCACTCACTGAACCTGTCCAGGTCCCCCTGCAACCTCCTAACATCCTCTTCACAGTTCACACTGCCACCCAGCTTTGTGTCATCCGCAAACTTGCTGGTGTTGCTCCTAATTCCCTCTTCCAAATCATTAATATATGTGGTAAATATGTGGCCCCAACACCGAGCCTTGCGACACTCCACTCACCACTGCCTGCCATTCTGGAAAGTACCCGTTCACTCCTACTCTTTGCTTCCGTCTGCCAACCAATTTTCTATCCATGCCAACACCCTACCCCCAATACCATGTGCTCTAATTTTAGTCACCAGTCTCCCGTGCGGGACCTAATCAAAGGCTTTCTGAAAGTCTAGATACACTACATCCACTGACACCCCCGTCATCCATTTATACTTGTCACATCCTCAAAAAATACCAGAAGATTAGTCAAGCATGATTTCCCTTTCATAAATCCATGTTGACCTTGGACTAATCCTTTTACTGCTATCCAAATACTCCATTATTATCTCTTTAATAATTGACTCCAGCATCTTTCCCACCACCAAACAGGCTAACTGATCTGTAATTCCCCGTTTTCTCTCTCGCTCCTTTCTTGAAAAGTGGGATAATATTAGCTATCCTCCAATCCACAGGAACTGATCCTGAATCTATTGAACATTGGAAAATGATCACCAATGCGTCCACTATTTCTAGAGCCACCTCCCTGAGGACCCTGGGATGCAGACCATCAGGCCAGGGGATTTATCATCCTTCAGTCACATTAGCCTACCCAATACGATTTTTCTCCAAATGAAAAATTATTTCAGTTCCTCTACCCCCTTAGATCCTCTGTCCCTCCAGTACATCTGGGAGATTGTTTGTGTTCTCCTTAGTGAAGAAGGATCCGAAGTACCTATTCAACTCTTCTGCCGTTTCCTTGTTGCCATAATAATTTCACCCGTGTCTGCCTTCAAGGGACCCACATTTGACTTTGCTACTCTTTTTTCCCTAAACATATCTAAAAGAAGCTTTTACTGTCCTTCTTTATATTCCTGGCCAGCTTCCCCTCGTACTTCATCTTTTCAGCCCGTATTGCCCGTTTTGTTTCCTTCTGTTGTCCTATGAAAGTTTTCCCAATCCTCCGGCTACTCTTTGCTGTGTTCTACATCTTTTCTTTTAGTTTTATTCTATCCCCAACTTCTCTTGTCAGCCACTGTTGCCTCTTACTCCCCTTAAGAATCTTTCTTCCTTTTTGGAATGAAATGATCCTGCATCTTCCGGATTATGCCCAGAAATTCCTGCCAATTGCTGTTCCAACCGTCATTCCTGCTAGGATCCCTTTCCCAGTCTACTTTGGCCAGCTCCCCTCTCATGCCTTCCATAGTCCCCCTTTTTTTCAACTGCATCACTGCCACTTCCGATTTAACGTTCTCCTTCTCAAATTGCAGATTAAAAACTAATCATATTATGATCACTACCTCCAAGCGGTTCCTTTACCTCGAGTTCTCTTATCATATCTGGTTCATTGGACAACACTAAATCCGGAATTGCTTTTTCTCTGGTCGGCTCCATTACATAGCTGCTCTAAGGCATCACGGAGGCATTTCTTACAAACTCTCTTTCTTGGGGTCCTGAACCAACCTGATATTTCCCAGTCTAACCTGCATATTGAAAATCCCCCATCACCATAGTGGCATTACCATTGTTACATGCCAGTTTTAGCTCCTGCTGCAGTTACACCCTACATCCGGGCTATTATTTGGGGGACTGTAAATATCACCGATTAGTGTCTTCTTGCCTTTACAATATCCTCAACTCAATCCACAGTGACTCTACCCCTCGTCAGTCCTTATGTCTTCCCTCGCAAGGGACTGAAAATCCATCCCTCACCAGCAGAGCTATCCCCCCCTCCTCTGCCCACCTGCCTGTCCTTTCTATAGGATGTATAACCCTGAATATTAACGTTCCCAGCCCGATCCTCCTGCAGCCACGTCTCAGTAATCCCCACAATGTCATATCTACCAACCTGTAACTGAGCCTCAAGCTCATCTACTTTACTTCTTATGCTTCGCGCATTCATATACAATATTTTTAATTCCTTACGCATCTCACCTTTCACATCGATCCCTATTACACTTGGCCATACTCTCCTATCCCCCTGTGAGCTTCCTTTCCCGTTAATTCTTGGGTAATTATCCATCCCTTTACTCTCTTTCCCTTTAACTCCATCCTCGACTATCCCGGAGATAACAACCCTGGAGGTCCTGCTTTTCAGCATTTTTCCAAGCTCTTTAAAGTCACGCTGCAGAATATTCATCCCCTTCTTTCCGACATCTTTTGTGCCGACATGCACTACCACTTCCGGCTGTTCACCTTCGCCCTTGAGGATTTTCTGCACTCTGTCCGTGACATCCTGGATCCTGGCACCAGGAAGGCAGCACACCATCCTCGAATCCTGTCTGTTGCCGCAGAAACCCCTGTCCGTACCTCTCACAATGGAGTCTCCAACTACAATGGCGTTGCCTGATGTTGGCCTCTGTGGTTTTGGCTCAACAACCCTGTTTGCTTCACAAGCCAGTCCGCCGCTTAGTGTTTTAACGTCTTCTGTCCCGACAGCTTCTAAGTGGGTGAACCTGTTCACAAGAGGTACAACACCCGGGGACCTTTGCATTCCAAGTTTCCCTGCCTTTCTCACCGTCACCCACTTTTTTCCCTCCCAGTACCTTAGTGTAACAATCTCACTGTAGACTTGTCGAGGAACGACTCAGTTTTCCCAGACGAACCTGAGGCCATCCACTTGCTTCTCCAATTCCCCAACACGGTCCTTCAGGAGCTGTACCTGGATGCACTTCTCACATTTGTAGCAGCCAGAAGCACCAGCAGTGTCCTTGACCTCCCACATACTGTAAGCATCACACTGAATTACCTTGCTTGACATCTCCTTTCGTCTCTCCCTGTCCAGCATTTTGCGTAGCCTCCTCTCCTCAGCCGAAGACTCTCGAGCCAAAAACTCGCACTTTAATCACAGGGCCGCTCCCTAAGAGTGTCTTGCTTGTATTGAAACTGATAAATTGCCTCATTTACCAATTTACAAACTAAATTCCTCAGTTTTCAACTGTTTTCCCCCTCTGACTCACTTCTAACTAGCCTCCCACTCGGGCTAGAGCCAATCAGTGTTTCTCCTGCTTCTCTTTGTTACTGTTGCTTCATCCACGGGAGCTCTGAGTATACTTTCCCCCTCTCACCTATTTTGGGCAATCAAGGGTAGCAAAACAATTGGAAATAGTGAAAGGGCCATTGAGAATTTAAAATGGCATTCAGCGCAGTTGGAAAACACCGGGGTGGCGCAGCGGTAGAGTTGCTGCCTCACAGCGCCAGAGACCCGGGGATGATCCTGATTATGGGTTCTGTCTGTACGGAGTTTGTACGTTCTCCCTGTGACCGTGTTGGTTTTTCTCGGGAGTCCCCAGTTTCCTCCTACAGGCAAAGACGGTAGGCTAAATGGTTGGTATAATTGTTGTCAAAACTGTCATTAGTGTGTTAGTGTGCGGGGATCGTGGTCGGGTGAATCCGGTGGCCACGGGCCTGTTTCGCGCTGTATCTCTAAAACAAAAAAAAAAAGTTCCAACTCTCCCCAATGATGCAGGGATATTATTTCTCTTCCCAAATCTCCTTTGCTATGAGGTCCACCTGCTCATTCACGCACCCAGCTATGAAGGGATCCCAGAAAATGTGTTTTACACGCAAACCATTCTAGAAAACACATCAAGGATTTCATTAAGAACGTCAGGACGAGCGTTAGATTTCCATATCTTAAATTTTATGGACAAGTGCAGGAATAAGAACAAGATAATGACTTTCTTAAAACTGGTTCTCAATCACCATAGAGCCCATTGAAATTTGACATAATTCAGTCGTGAGAACAGTGTTCCATCAGAAATGCGTTCGGCAATGTTAACAAGCTGTCCACATACACTCCAAAAGCTCTCCGCTAACTGGATCTTTGTCATTGTAAAACACATCAAGTGCTCTTATTGATTGGAATTACGATATTCACTATATCTTGGGTCACCAAGGCTTATCTTTTTCTTTGAAAGAAGAAAAGCAAGCTAAATAAACAGTAAGGAGAACCCCAATAGGGCACAGGTAGCCATTTGTCTGCTTATAATACCCCCACTTGTTCCAAACCCAGCTTCTCAGCCCACGTGATTTATAATGACTAAAAAATGTGTTATTTTTGTTACCCTACTTCATCAACCATCTTGCAACACAGAAACACTTGCTATTGGGACATGTATCCTATACCACCCACCTAAGGTTTAGCCCAGTAATGTAACCCTAGCTTAAGTCGCCTTCTAACCAAAGGGCATTTCTTTCCTCCTCATTTCTCAACAATCAGGCAGGGACTGGGAATCATCTGAAGGCTCCACAGCAAAGCCCTCAAAGCCTTTGCCTGCTATACACACTCTAACCTACCGAACACAGTCTTTAGACGCAGACACCATACACAAAACACCCGTATGTTCAAGAGAAGATTCCTGAACACACATTGGCCGATAAATAATCAGCATTGTCTCCCTGTTAGCCCCCCACATCACACCCAACCAGACTTCCTCATAACACTCAAAACCTTTTCAGACACAACATAATTCAACACAATTTTACCTACATCACAGCCCAAGTCATAGCGAGCACTTCGCGCGGACCAACACCTCACACACAACTTTAAAACCTTTACCTTCTCCAATAGGACACATACGGGGTAATACTACACCCTAACTTAGGTAACTTCTTTAAAACCAAATACCATATATTTAGTCTTCAAAGCAGAGATTTTAACGCCACATGTTTCCCCACATTCCTCTTAACGGGGACACCAACAACTTTTGAATCCGTTTTAAAACAAACTCTACATTACACCTCTTTTCCATAATGGCCACCCGTCATCCTGCAGCAAACAAAGACAGAACCAAAATCTCTTCTCTAATTTACGCGTCGCGATATAGAGCGGTTTAAGCGCGATGAGAGCAAAAAAAAAACTCCTAGGAACTGATACCACATTCACCAGCGGGTATGTTTCGCATATCTCTATCGCTACAGACTCTGATCTACACCTACCAACCATTACTTGTATGCTCAGATTCAAAAATAAACCTTAATCCACTTAAACATCTCGTCCCCTGACTCCCAAGTCAAAAATTTTTATCATTAATCCCTCCTTCACAACAAGAATTATATGGCTTCTTCAAATATCAAAGAAATACAACTCACTACTATTCTCCTCGTGCTTTCTAAATGCCCCTTGAACAGCCCACAAAACCAAAAAAATTAATAACTATTTATCAATATATATTGTTTTGATGAAAATAAACAATACAAGATAAATTTAATAGTATATACTAAATACTCCTTGGGGGAAGAGAACCCATCTACAATTCTTTACA
>CM069167.1:15955184-16029356 GCA_035221665.1 Okamejei kenojei | reverse complement strand
ACTATACCTATTATAATGAATAATAAAGGCTAAATTCATAAAGTTGTAAGATTATGTAAAAATTAGATGTTTTTTTGTTTTAAAGAAGAAAACAGTATACATATTCCCCTAATACATACTAGGGACAAATTTTTTATCAAGTGCTTTCCTGAGGGGGTAACATTCTCATCTGGTATTCTCTAAGATTGAGTTGACTTGCTTCCACTCTAGTGGTATAGAGTGCCTATGAGGCACCTGTGGTGGGACACACTGATTCTAACCACAGAGAAGTTGATGCCACGCATGCAGTACATCGTTTCCAATGTTTGTTGTGTAACAGAATTCCCTTCATGTGCTTAAATGAGGTATAGCATGTTTTCCTATTGACTTTTAAACTACTAGTTCTGATTGAAATGAATGACTTTATATATTCACCAAGCTTTCTTCCCATGCAAGTTAAAAGTCCTGCTTTCACCATCTGGTAAAAATGTTGGTGATACTGCAGAGTAATTTATACTTGTGAGAAGCGTGCTCATTTTCTACTTGTGTCACATGGCTTGTATGGGAGAAAAATCAAGCTGAAGGGTCCTAATGGTGACAATACACGTACAACGAGGAAGGGATTCAATCCAACGTTTGAAGGGTGCAGGTATGGAAGTGCATAAAAGGATCATTGACTCTGTGCTGGAACAATGCTTATACCTGGCTTTTCCTGCAAAGCTTTTATTTTCCTTGCCTCAATATTTATCTAATCTTTTACGAAATATCTACTTTGCATGTAGTAACTGTTAACCAAATTGCATGTGCCAATATATGGACAGTTTTAGATCACTGTTGTTGATCAGTGGATCTGAGTTTTGTCGACCTTCACCCATGTTTTAGTTTACTTAGAGATTACAATTCGAGCACAGCCTTAGTCTGCCACACTAACACTATCGAAAAGAGAAAAGTGCGATTAGGCCCAATTTGTCCCTTCAAGCACCTCCGCCTTTCAATGTGATCAGGGCTGATCATCCACAATCAGTACCACTCTCCGTTCCTGCCTTCTCCCCATATCCCATGACTCTGCTATCTTCAAGCGCCCTATCTAGCTCTCTCTTGAAAGTTTCCCAGTAGAACCGCTCTCTGAGGCAGAGAATTCCACAGACTCACAAGACGCACACAAGGGACAATAATACATTGATGCCAAGCCAAATTAACCTACAAACCTGTATTTTGGTGTGAAGGAATCGAAGATCTCGAGAAATCCCACGGGGAGAATGTACAAACTGTGGAACCCGGAGGTTGTAAGGCAGCAACTCTACCGCTGCGCCTCCGTGTACACCCTTTTCTCACGTAAAAAACATATTTGCATAAGGCAAAGGCTTTAATAGAATTCCAGTAATGGAGATCACGGTGGCAAAGATCAATCACATGATCCAGGGGTAAGGCCACCAGTGAGTGAATGGGATGAAACTCCAGTGAAGGCAACTACAGCTTGAAATTCTGGCACGGTGCTGTTTTCATGCAGTGTCTTGAAATCCCTTTTACTCTGGAAACTGCAGTATTTACTGCGATTGTCCCCGTTGTGCATCTGATGTGGTCTCCGCATTGGTCTTTGCAGGATGTTGTCGTTCTTTCTTCTTTTGGGGCATTGCCAACAGACAATTCAACCACGTTGATCATGCCCAGGATAATGCTGTCATAAAGAACATACTTTTTTGTGTTTCTTCCAACCATTTTTCTGCATGTCCCTCATTCATTTAACCTGTCATTATCCAAAGAAGCCTCTCCTAATCCTGTTCAGCTCACACAGCCACCCTGCTTTGGTTAGCAAATTTTCCATACATTTTGATCCCTTTGTCCAAATTATTAATGGGACTTAGTTGGACACTTTCTGAAAGTCTAAATACACACCATCTTACTCCTGCTAATTAAACTGTAAAAAACAAAAACTTGATTGGATTTGTCAAACATTTGTCAATTGAAAATCAACGACCGTAGGGCAGCCTATTTATTTTAAGCATCATGTTGCTACTTCTGTATTAATAGATTGCATTATTTCCCATAACTCTAAAAGGCAGATTGATCTGTAACTTTCCTTTTTTTTAATCTCCCTCCTCTCTGGAATTTGCTACCTTCTGTTTTTGTGGGAAAAGTTCTACAATTTTATGGAATTTCGAAAGATGACAACTATGTTACTAATAGCCATCTTACAAAATATTAAGATGTAGTTTGTCCAGCCATGAGGAATTTATCATCTTTATGGCCCTGTCCCACAGTATGAGATCATTCCAAGAGCTCTCCGAGTTTTAAAAAAAATCGATCTCGTGGTAATCAGGGAGAATTAAAGTAGCGGGTACATCGGAACTCGGGGACGTCTCTTAGCGGCTCGTAACGCTAACGCAGGTACTCGGGAAGACTCGTGAAGATTTTTCAAATGTGAAAAATGACCACGAGAGCCCCGAGCACCGACGAGCGGCCATTACTGTAAATCTCCGAGTTCGAATCAGGGCAAACTCGGGAGAGCTCTTGGAATGAACTCGTACCGTGGGACAGGCCCATTAGTCACTTTATTTCCCCCAATGCTTTTTTGTTTACTAATGCTAATTTCCCCGAGCTCCTTTATTGTTCTTCACAATTTCTTTCCACCTTCACAATGCAACACTGGTTGGAACCAAAGGTAGGACCTGTACTGGCCTCTTGATCCCCAAGATCTAACCCCAATCATTCTTGTTCCTGCGCCACTGATCAGCTAAGACTTACAATGAAGGCTCTATTGTAGATTCTTGTCCAACCCCCTTTCCCCCAATCTTGCTTGCAGCTGATCCCTTCTCAACTGAACAGATTTGCAGCCCCTTCAGTAATTGCTTATGGGTCTTGGCTGTAAGATCTGACCCAGGCACGGAAATCGCTATCAAAACATGGGGGGGGACCGGGACACACAATTTCTTGGCGGCCGCGCGCGCATGTGCCACTCACACTCACACACACGCGAGGCTTCGGAGGCTTCAGCCGTGGGCCCTGTGGAGACCCACTGTCAAAATAACTTAAGCGAGAGAGATGGCGGAGCAAGCACTCGGTGCTGGTGCTCGGTCTGTACAGCAGCAAGGGTGAGATTAAACATCAGACAAGGTGTTAGTGGGGAGAAAAAGACTCCGTACAGACAGCGCCCGGAGTCAGGATCTAAACCCGTGTCCCTGGCGCTGTGAGGCAGCAGCAACATGCGGGCCGAGTGGCCTCTCTCTCTCTCTCTCTCTCTCTCTCTCTGTGTACCTGCCAGCAGCCGCAGCAGACCCTCCGCCTTCCAGATAGAGACCCACATCCCTGGCGGTGACCCGGTCGCCTCTGCTCATCGGGCGCCGACTCCACGCTGTACCGAATCACCCCCGATTCAAGTGGCGCGCTGGGCCGGAGGAGAGAGCGCGATGCATTAGTGCGAGGCTTCAGCCGTGGGCTTGAATCGGCCCGTTCGCGGGGTCTTTCATAGGCCGGCGGAGGCTTCAACATCGGGAGCCTTGATCGCCTCGAGGCAGCGGTTTGATTTTAAGCCGCGACGGGCGCTGAAAGACCCCACGCACGGGCCGGTGCAGCCCCTAGAAAGCGGCTGATCAATTCCGGATGACAAAACATGGGGGGAGGGGGGGATTGTCCCCAACCTCTCAAAGCATGGGGGGACGCGTCTCCCTGTACCCCCCGAGATTTCCGCCCCTGCACCAAGGGATCAGTTGGACTGTCAGTAAGTTCTCTCACATGTGTCTTTTGCTAAAGATTAAATAAATTTAGGAGGAGTTTGCGCATTGTGTAAGGAGGAAATGCTGATGATGCAGATGCTTTACACTGAAGATGAACACAAAATGCAGGAGTAACTCAGTAGGACAGGAAGCATCTTTGGAGAGAAGGAATGGGAGGCGTTTTGGTTTGAGAGCCTTCTTCAGACTTGTATTATCGCATATATCATATTGACTGGAACAAATGACAAGTTAAAAATAGAAAAATTGCAAATCTGCATGTGATGGAGGACTGAAACGCAATGCTGGAAATACTCGGGTCAGGCAGCAGGTGCGCAGAGATACTTTATTTAAATTGACCATTCATGGAATCTGGTCAAGGATAAACATGTTTTCAGATGCAAAAATAGGGAAACCGAGGAGAGCTGGTCTGTGACTGATCTACTTGAAGCATCTACAAGTTTCAAACTTGCTGAAACAATCCAGATTACAGATTGAAGAAACAAGAATCTTCAGATAGAAAACATAGAAAATAGGTGCAGGAGGAGGCCATTTGGTCCTTCGATCCAGCACCACCATTCATTGTGATCATGGCTGATCGTCCCCTATCAATAACCCGTGCCTGCCTTCTCTCCATATCCCTTGATTCCACTAGCCCCTAGAGCTCTATCTAACTCTCTCTTAAATCCATCCAGTGATTTGGCCTCCACTGCCCTCTGTGGCAGGAAATTCCATAAATTCACAACTCTCTGGGTGAAAACATTTTTTCGCACCTCAGTTTTAAATGACCTCTCCTTTATTCTAAGACTGTGGCCCCTGGTTCTGGACTCGCCCAACATTGGGAACATTTTTTCCCTCATCTAGCCTGTCCAGTCCTTTTATAATTTTATATGTTTCTATAAGATCCACCGTCATCCTTCTAAACTCTAGTGAATACAAGCCTAGTCTTTTCAATCTTTCCTTGTATGACAGTCCTGCCATCCCAGGGATCAATCTCGTGAACCTACGCTGCACTGCCTCAATCACAAGGATGTCCTTCCTCAGATTAGGAGACCAAAACTGTACACAATACTCCAGTTGTTGTCTCACCAGAGCCCTATACAACTGCAGAAGAACCCCTTTACTCCTATACTGAAATCCTCTTGTTATGAAGGCCAACATTCCATTAGCTTTCTTCACTGCCTGCTGTACCTGCATGCCAACTTTCAGTGACCAGTGTACAAGGACACCGAGGTCTCACTGCACCTCCCCCTTACCTAACCTCATTGGGATAATAATCTGCCCCCTTGTTTTTGTCGCCAAAATCTACCCACTCACTCAATCTGTCCAGGTCACCCTGCAACCTCCAAACATCCCCTTCACAGTTCACACTGCCACCCAGCTTTGTGTCATCCGCAAACTTGCTGGTATTGCTCCTAATTCCCTCTTCCAAATCATTAATATATATGGTAAACAGTTGCGGCCCCAACACCGAGCCTTGCGGCACTCCACTCGCCACCGCCTGCCTGCCATTCCCAAAAGGACCCGTTCACTCCTACTCTTTGCTTCCGGTCTGCCAACCAATTTTCTATCCATGTCAACATCCCACCCCCAATACCATGTGCTCTAATTTTAGTCACCAGTCTCCCGTGCGGACCTAATCAAAGGCTTTCTGAAAGTCTAGATACACTACATTCACTGGCACCCCTTCATACATTTTACTTGTCACATCCTCAAAAAATTCCAGAAGAATAATGGGGCATTTTACTGCTATCCAAATGCCCCATTATTACCTCTTTAATAATCGACTCCAGCATCTTTCCCACCACCGAAGTCAGGCTAACTGGTCTGTAATTCCCTGTTTTCTCTCTCGCTCCTTTCTTGAAAAGTGGGATAACATTAGCTATCCTCCAATCTACAGGAACTGATCCTGAATCTATTGAACATTGGAAAATGATCACCAATGCGTCCACTATTTCTAGAGCCACCTCGCTGAGGACCCTGGGACGCAGACCATTAGGCCCAGGGGATTTATCATCCTTCAGTCCCATTAGCCGACTCAATACTATTTCTCGTCTAATGAAAATTTCTTTCAATTCCTCTACCCCCTTGGATCCTCTGGCCTCCAGTACATCTGGGAGATTGTTTGTGTCTTCCTAAGTGAAGACAGATCCGAAGTACCTATTCAACTCTTCTGCCATTTCCTTGTTGCCCATAATTATTTCACCCGTGTCTGCCTTCGAGGGACCCACATTTGACTTTGCTAATCTTTTTCCCTTAATATTTCTAAAGAAGCTTTTACTGTCCTTCTTTATATTCCTGGCCAGCTTCCCCTCGTACTTCATTTTTTCAGCCCGTATTGCCCGTTTTGTTTCCTTCTGCTGTCCTATGAAAGTTTCCCAATCCTCTGGCTTCCGGCTACTCTTTGCTGTGTTATACATCTTTTCTTTTAGTTTTATTCTATCCCAACCTTGTCTTGTCAGCCACGGTTGCCTCCTTCTCCCCTTAGAATCTTTCCTCCTTTTTGGAATGAAATGATCCTGCGTCTCCCGGATTATGCCCTGAAATTCCTGCCATTGCTGTTCCACCGTCATTCCTGCTACGATCCCTTTCCAGTCTACTTTGGCCAGCTCCCCTCTCATGCCTTCATAGTCCCCGTTATTCAACTGCATCACTGCCACTTCTGATTTAATGTTCTCCTTCTCAAATTGCAGATTAAAACTAATCGTACTATGATCACTACCTCCAAGCGGTTCCTTTACCTCAAGTTCTCTTATCATATCTGGTTCATTGGACAACGCTAAATCCAGAATTGCCTTTTCTCTGGTTGGCTCCATTACAAGCTGCTCTAAGAATCCATCTCTGAGGCATTCTACAAACTCTCTTTCTTGGGGTCCTGAGCCAACCTGATTTTCCCAGTCTACCTGCTTATTTAAATCCCCCATCACCACAGTGGCATTACCTTTGTTACATGCCAGTTTTAACTCCAGCTGCAACTTACACCCTACATCCGGGCTACTATTTGGGGGTTTGTAAATATCACCGATTAGTGTCTTCTTGCCTTTACAATTCCTCAACTCAATCCTCGTTAGTCCCCATGTCTTCCCTTGCAAGGGACTGAATTCCATCCCTCACCAGCAGAGCTACCCCCCCCCCCCCCTCCTCTGCCCACCTGCCTGTCCTTTCTATAGGATGTATAACCTTGAATATTAAGTTCCCAGGCCCGATCCTCCTTCAGCCACGTCTCAGTAATCCCCACAATGTCATATCTACCAACCTCTAACTGAGCCTCAAGCTCATCTACTTTACTTCTTATATGTATATACAATACTTTTAATTCCTTACGGATCTCACCTTTCACATCGATCCCTATTACACTTGGCCATACTCTCCTATCCCTTTGTGAGCTTCCTTTCCTGTTAATTCTGGGGTAATTAACCATCCCTTTACTCTCTTTCCCTTTAACTCCATCCTCAACTATCCCATTTGACACCCCACTGCCCTTATTCAGTTTAAAACCACCCATGTAGCAATGACAAACCTGCCTGCCAGAATGCTGGTCCCCCACCTGTTAAGATGCAATCCGTCCCTTTTGTACAGTTCCCCCTTACTCCAAACCAGATCCCAGTGATCTAAGAATCTAAATCCCTGCCCACTGCAGATGCTGGTTTACCGAGGAAAGAAGCAAAATGCAGGAGTAACACAGCAGGTCAGGCAGGTCCAGGAATGCTGCCTGACCCACTGAGTTACTCCAGCATTTTATCTTTCCAGAATAGAAGTTTATTTTTCAAGCCTGTGTAAGTAAGCATGTTCTCTCCCCATCCACGATGCTACATGGAATAAAGTTGTTGCTCCCAGTATTTCCTGCTGTAATTTGAGATCCATCTTCCTCTTATACCTCTGTAAATCATCAACCTTTTCCATGATAAAATGCTTGTTATCAATGCTGTATGTAATTGAGTAGAATGTCCTGAAATCCATGATCAACAGGATGTTTTAAGTCTGGTTTGTAGCTAATCCACCTTCTCTCCTGCCTGCAGTACTTAAATACTGAAGTACAGGTTCCCTGATCTGTCGTCATGTTTTTTTGCTTTGTAGAATAAGGATGCTGCCGTCTACAAATTCACTGAACTGCGGGTGAATAGCAACTGGGGCCATCCAGAATACACTTGCCTCTACCGGTTCCGTGTCCACGGAGAACCAGCGATGTGATTCTGGAGCTCGGCTGCCCCGCACTCTGTAACGCTAACAACCTCTACGTAATCTGAATTCAAAGTAGACTTCACGCAACAATGTCAATTTCTGTCATAAATGTTAATAGTGTTTTAAATTATTTATAATTATTTTATATTAAATATTTAGAATGAAACATCCTTAATTTAAACATTTTTTCATTTACGACGGGGGCTGTGGGGGAGGGCGGTGTGAGGGCGGGGGATAGGGGGCAGGTGGGGGTTGAGGGGGAGGAGGTTGTGGGTGGGGTGTTGTGTGGGTGGGGGGGGTTCTGTGGTTGGGGAGGGGGTGTGTGGGGGAGAGGAGGGTGATATGGGAGGTTGTGGGGGAAGGGGGAGGGAGGTGTGGGAGGGGATATGTCGGATTACTGATTCCCAGCCCCGTCTCCGACCTCACTCCTGGCTCCATGACCCGGCTCCGGACTCGTGTTCTCCAGAGATGCTGCCTGACCCACTGAGTTACTCCAGCACTCTGTGAAATGTCACCTATCCATGTTCTCCACGTCCTTTCCTATGTTCCTTTCCACCCATAAACCTCTCTGCCTTTACATTTCACTCATTTCATTTCAAATCTACTTATCTACATGCATTTTTCTTCTTAACCTTTTAGTCATAGAATGATGCAATGTGGAAACAGGCCCTTCAGCCCAACATGCCCACACCGACCAACATGTCCCACTCACACGTGTTTGGCCATATCCATCTAAACCTGTCCTATTCATGTACGTGTCCAAATGTCTCTTAAACATTAGGATAGTCCCAGCCTTAACTACCTCCTCTGGCAGCTCGTTCCATACACCCAGCACCCTTTGTGTGAAAAAATTACCTCAGATTCCTGTTAATTTCTGAAATATTGGTCATAAGTTTGGTGCAGAAATGCTCCAAAATAAGGCTCAGACTGCATCAGGGAGCATCTAAACCTCCTGAGCTTTAGGGCCCTGGACCCCGGCATTGAGGGACTTTGCGCTCGTGATGTGCGAGCGCACATGACATAATCGTGTCATGCCACACCCCTTTTTGAAAAGCCTTGTACAGGCCTGCTACCCCCAATACCATATGCTCGAATTTTGCACAGTAATCTCTTGTGTGGGACCTTGTCAACGGCTTTTTGAAAGTCCACTGGCTCTCGCTTCATCTCTCTCAACACAAACTATGACATCGGATGGAAGTTGCAAACCAAATCTCGTTGCACTTATGTGTAATGACAATAAAAGATATTATTATTATTATTAAATTTTGCAATAGAAGCATATCTCCACTGGGCACAGGAACACAGGTCCCGTAGCCCGATCATGGATTGCTTTCTTCCCCTCTCCTTTCTTTGGCTCTCCAATTAATTCCTGAAGACTTCTTGCAGGCTCGTGAGAGGTTTCTCAGAGCAACTTGCAACCTCCACCAGCCAGCTAGCCGCTTGCTGCCTCTCCTCCTCAGCCTAAAACTTGGCTCGTGACAAATCCACAAAGGCGGCCGGCCTTGTCATGACCTCTGGCGCCGACGTCACCCCGATTGTGGCGACTTGATTGGCAGAACCGGTAATTGTGGCTTTGAACATTTTGCTGAAAATTATTTTTCTCCTTCCTGGAAGTTTCAGTTGAATTTGGGTTGAAATGTGGGCATCTTCCTCTTTTCCCTTAAATAAAAGAAGGCACGCTACTTGAGCGGTCCCGTCAACACACACACACACACACACACAGTGAGAGGCTCGCAGGCAAACACGCACCTTTTATGGAAGCACGATGATCTTTTCTTTTAAACTTTGAAAATCTCCCAAAAGGGAGGTGCACCGTTCCCAGAGGCACTGCAATACTGGGTCGATGCGTGGAGTGGACGGAGCAAGCCCCTATTCCATCTCCCTGTTCCAAAAATCAATTTAATATATGGTCCCTAGATAAGGGACGTATCAGATATTAAACTGATAATAACAGATAATTTTTTTTAAATTTCAAAATATACTTTATTCAAATGACAAATATATACAATACATGAACCTTGCGGAAAGTCCATCCGACATTTTCGGAGGCTGTACAATAGATCAATACAGTTCCCCAAATTCCACAAATCAGTCCCCCACTCGTGCCACAATGGCGTGGGATACCTCCTTGAGGGGCGTCTCCACCATACCGTACCCCCCATGTCCAGCAGCGGAAGGACCCTAGGCTGTGGCCCTCCCCCACCGAGCCTTGGCGTTGGCTGCACCGAGCTTCAGTGCGTCCCTCAGCACGTACTCCTGCAGTCTGCAGCGGGCCATTCGGCAACATTCCCCGACGGACATCTCGCTCTGCTGGGTGGTGAACAATGCTCGGGCTGACCAAAGGGCGTCTTTTACCGAGTTGATGACCCTCCAGCAGCACGCGATGTCAGCCTCTGAATGTGTCCCTGGGAACAGTCCGTAAATCACAGAGTCCTCTGTGACGGAGCTGTTCGGGATAAAGCGTACCAGGGACCCTTGCATTTTCCTCCAGACTCTTTTAGCAAACCCACAATCTGTAAAGAGGTGGACAACCGTCTCCTCTCCATAGCAGCCGTCCCGGGGGCACGCTTTTACCCCCGTTGTCTGCTGACTTGTACATTGTGGCCCGTCGCACCCGGTGGGTGCTCCTTCATGAGGGAACTCTGGCCTTCAGGTTTCTTCGTTAGCGAAGGTCTTGATGCCACGCCAGAATTTTCTGGAACCTCACGCTTGTACTCAGGTACGTTCCCTGGACATACTTCCGAGTCTTTCGCTTCATGCGGTATACGAAGACGGTGACCTTCCAGCCTGGGTCTCCGGGGTTATCCGTCTGCGGGAAATTCCTCTGCAGGCGGTGCACCTTAGAGCCCGGACCCTCCGAGTCTACGGGCTCGTCTGCCGGCGATATATTTGCAGCCCGGACCCTGAAAGGTCTCTGGGCTTACCGTCGGCGGTATATCTCGCTACTGATATGCCATACATGGATCATATCAGGAGGGAACATTGGTGGGATGAGCGCTCTCTGACGCTATCTATGCTCGTCATGGATAAACGGCCGAGGACGTTCCCATGTTGGAGGGGACCCTCCTGGCCTGCCCAGGCCTTTCAGACTCTATTGCCACTTCAGTCTGAAAAAAATGCCGCCGGCTATCGGCACTTCTGCAGTCCGCAGCCGTGTCTTCACACGGTCCCCTCACGCGGTACCTGCGGCCGGGTTTCCCCGAGCCGGGTTCATGCCTCGGTTTGCCTTCCTGCGGTCCTCGCAGCCGGGTTTCCCGAGCCGGGATCATCCCGCAGCTTGTGTTTTTCCACGCGGTCCCCGCGGTCGGATTTCCCCGAGCCGGGTTCACCCCGCAGTTTGCCTTCCCGCGGTCCCTGCAGTCGAGTTCACCCCCTAGTTTGGCTACTCCCCAGGTCCCCACAGCCGGGGTCATCCCGTGGAGAATCTTCCCGCGGTCCCCGCGACCGGGTTTTCCCTCCAGCCGGGTTCAGCCCGCGACCAGAATCTTCCCGCGGTCCCCGCAGGCGGGATTCCCACGCTGTCCCTGGAGACGGAATTCCCCGCGAAGTCTGTGGTGGTGTTCCGCCCCCCCCTCCCCTACCTGGGGATTTCCCCGCCGTGATAACTCCAGCAGGAACTCTTGAGTCAGAGCTTCTTGCAAGGAGAAAAGCAGACCTGGAGTTAAGCTGAAAAAACTTACCTTCAGGATTCAAACTTACCGCTGATGGAGCAGCGCTTCCACACCCTGTCGATGCGCAATGCGGTAGACGATATGTCGCGCATGCGTGCTGGCGGGGACTTCACGTAGTCACTCATGTGACTCCGAAATAAAATCTCTTGAATGGGACCTTGTCAAAGGCTTTTTGAAAGTCCAGATATACCACATCCACTGGCCCTCCCTTATCCATCCCACTTCCTCAAAAAATTCCAGAAGATTATTCCAGAAAAAAAATTCAAGCATGATTTCCTGTTATGTATTGGTGGTGGAAACGGACTTACGTCACGCAGGTGGAGAGCGAGGATTTTGTGCAGCACGAAATCCTGGAGTGCCGCGCGATACCGCGCGCAACTCCACACTCCCCCACGCCTCTTCATGCGCCCGTCCCGCGCTACCCACACGCTACCCGTGCGTCACAACGCGACGATCACATTTTTGGAGGTCGCGTCAATGGCGCGTAAATGACGGCCAAGTGGGACAGGCCCTTAACTCTATCTGATGATAGGCAAGGGAGAGATCTAATTTAGAGAACTTTTCTCCAAATCCTCCAAAGTGGATACTGTTCCACTTTCAGCACCATATTTGCTGTGAGCTTGTAATTGCCACAGACTCATGCTCCCATTCGGTTTCGGAACAGCTATGATCGGGCATGTGAAATCTGCTGTCTTCACCGGCTTGATAATGCCATCCTGCAGCAAGTCATCCAAAGCGGCATCAATCTGCTTTCTAGCAGCGTATGAAACAGGGGCTGCCTTGTAAAACTTTGCTTCACCGTATTCGTCTTGTGCGTACACTTTGGCTTGGTATCCCTTCAGTACTCCATGGGTGCTGTTATCAAACAGTTTGCCGTGTTCTTTGAGTACTGTGTTCATATATCCTCTTAATTATTGTTATCAATGAACAATACATTTAATTCGTAAAGTCCAGCTTTTGTTACGAATAATTAACGGGTCCAACTTGACTGTCGCTGGACTCCGGTGCATCGGTGACTTCTCGGGCTGTCCTCACGGGCTGGCGTCGCTGGCTTCACGGGCTGCACCGCTTACCGATGTGTCCCCCCGTTATCACCGGCGCTGGCACTCGGAGACTCGGCTTCTCGTCGTTGGTGGTGGTTCGGCCGTGGGCTGCACGGCACTGGACACTCACTCGACGTCGGTGGCGGTTTCTGGACTTGGCCGTGGGCTGCATGGCACTGGAAAGCGTTTAAGGTAAGCAACCACCATCGTTGTTCAGCTTGCTAGGCTGCTAGCTTCTAGCTGCGCAGCCCCGCCACAGCACTGCTTGTTGCCTGGCGATCGTGCGTTCCCGTTCCAACTTTTTGCGAGTGTCTTTCACTTTCTGTCCATCTTGAGAAAAGCCTCAAAACAACAACAATTCTGTTCCGGCTAACGGAATCGACATCCTCGTCGCCAAATTGTTATGTATTGGTGCTGGAAAAGGACTTAAATAAGACTCGGAACACACAGGTACTTAACAATATTCTGGTGTTGAACTCGCCATCTTGAGTCTCTGTGCGCATGCGTACAATTGCGCAAGACATTCCAATATGCTAATCATATTCTCATACACAACATTTCCCCATCATAAATCCATGCTGACTTAGACCGATCCTGTCGCTGCTTACCAAATGCGCTGCTATTAAATCTTTATTAATGATCTCAAGCACCTTCCCCACTTCGGATGTAAGGCTAACTGGTCTATAATTCCCCGTTTTTTCTCTCCCTCCCTCCTTTCTCACAAAGTGAGGTTACATTAGCTACCCTCCAGTCCACAGGGTCTGATCCAGAGTCGAGAGAACACTGGAAAATGATCACCAATGCATCCACAATTCCTAGACCAACTTTCTCGAGTACTCTGGGATGCAGACCATCAGGCCCTGGGGATTGCCTTCAGTCCCAACAGTTACCCAACACCATTTCCTGACTAATGTGGATTCCCTTCAGTTCCTCCCTCCCACTAGATCCTCGGTGAAAGCATTCAACAAGGAAGTGGCAGATGAGTTGAACAGGTACTTTGGATCTGTCTTCACTAAGGAGGACACAAACAATCTTCCTGATATTGTAGTGGCCAGAGGGTCTGGGGTGACAGAAGAACTGAAGGAAATCCACATTAGGCAGGAAATGGTGTTGGATAGACTGATGGGACTGAAGGCTGATGAATCCCCAGGGCCCGGTGTTCAGCATCCCAGGGTACTTAAGGAAGTGGCTCAAGAAATCGTGGATGCATTGGTGATAATTTTCCAATGTTCTATAGGCTCAGGATCAGATCTTGTGAATTGGAGGGTAGCTAATGTTATCCCACTTTTTAAGAAACGCGGGAGGGAGAAAACTGAATTATAGACCAGTTGGCCTGACATCGGAGGTGGGGAAGATGCTGGAGTCAATTATAAAAGATGAAATAGACGAACATTTGGACAGCAGTAACAGGATTGGTCCCAGTCAGCATGGATTTACGAAGGGGAAATCATGCTGACTAATCATCTGGAAAGTTTTGAAGATGTAACTAGGAAAATGGACAAGGGAGAGCCAGTGGATGTAGTGTACCTGGACTCAGAAAGCATTTGATAAGATCCCACATCGGAGATTAGTGGACAAAATTAGGGCACATGGTATTGGGGGTAGAGTGCTGACATGGATAGAGAAGTGGTTGGCAGACAGGAAACAAAGAGTAGGGATTACGGGTCCCTTTCAGAATGGCAGGCAGTGACTAGTGGGGTACCGCAAGACTCGGTGCTGGGACCGCAGCAATTTACAATATACACCAATGATTTGGATGAAGGGATTCAAAGTAACATTAGCAAATTTGCAGCTGACACAAAGCTGGGTGGCAGCGTGAACTGTGAGGAGGATGCTGTGAGAATGCAGGGTGACTTGGACAGGTTGGGAGAGTGGGCAGATGCATGGCAGATGAAGTTTAATGCAGATAAATGTGAGGTTATCCACTTTGGTAGCAAAAACAGGAAGGCAGATTACTATCTAAATGGCGTCAAGTTGGGAAAAGGGGAAGTACAACGGGATCTGGGGGTCCTTGTTCATCAGTCTTTGGAAGTAAGCATGCAGGTACAGCAGGCAGTGAAGAAAACGAATGGCATGTTGGCCTTTATAACAAGAGGAATCGAATATAGCAGCAAAGAGGTCCTTCTGCAGTTGTACAGAGCCCTAGTGAGACCACATCTGCAGTATTGTGTGCAGTTTTGGTCCCCTAATTTGAGGAAGGGCATTTTTGCTGTTGAGGGAGCGCAGCATAGGTTTACAAGGTTACTTCCCGGGATGCCGGGACTGTCATATGCTGAGAGAATGGAGCAGCTGGGCTTATACACTCTGGAGTTTAGAAGGATGACAGGGGATCTCATTGAAACATATAAGATTGTTAAGGCTTTGGACACGCTAGAGGCAGGAAACATGTCCCCGATGTTGGGGGAGTCCAGAACCAGGGGCCACAGTTTTAGAATAAGGAGTAAGCCTTTTAAGAACAGAGACGAGAAACACTTTTTCTCACAGAGAGCGGTGAGTCTGTAGAATTCTTTACCTCACAGGGCGGTGGAGGCAGGTTCTCTGGATGCTTTCAAGAGAGCGCTAGATAGGGCTCTTAAAAATAGCGGAGTCAGAGGATATGGGGAGAAGGCAGGAACGGGGTACTGAGTGGGGATGATCAGCCATGATCACATTGAATGGCGGTGCTGGATCGAAGGGCCGAATGGCCTACTCCTGCACCTATTGACTATTGTCTCTCTCCACACAAAGTAAATTTTGCAACAGAACCACATCTCCACTGGGCACAGGAACACGGGTTCTGTAGCCCGACCACGGATTCCATTTCTTACCCTCTCCTTTCCTCAGCCTAGCTTTCCAATTAATTCCTGAAGACTTCTTGCAGACACGCGAGAGGCTTCTCAGAGCAACTTAGAAAAGTCGCCTCCGGCGCAAAACTCTGCTCATGCTCACCTGGCCTTGCCTTTCCCCTCCACCAGCCAGTCAGCCACCTGCTTGCTGCCTCTCCTCCTCAGCCTTAAACCTGGCTCGTGACAAATCCACAAAGGCCTTGTCATTACCTCTGGCGGTACCCACGCACCCCCTGACCCATCCAGGCACACTAGCGACAGACAGACAGACGCCTTGCCAATACACAGCCGACAGCGCAGTGCGCCGGCCGCCCTCCCGTCCCCGCTCCCAGAACGTGCGGCCAGGTTTTCTGTCGGGGGGACGGGTGCGCCACATTGACCAAACCACGGCTCGCCCTCCGGCCGCTCATTGGTGCAAAGGCGCTAAATTCACCCCTGCCCCGGTCAGAGAGTGAGTGAGTCCTACCTTAGCGGTGTGGTGCTCGCTGTGGTTGACGAGCATCTCAGTCTCTCCTCTTCAGACCGACGTCACCCCGATTGTAGCGACTTGAGCCGGCAATTGTGAGTTTGAAGAATTTGCTGAAGAATTCTTTTCTCCTTCCCAGAAGTTTGGGTTGAAATGCGTCCTCTTTTCCCTTGAAAGTATCGACTGGTGAAATAAAGGAAGGCAAAGTTTTAAAGAAGGAAGTGCAGATGCTGGAGAATCGAGGGTACACAAAAAGCTGGAGAAACTCAGCGGGTGCAGCAGCATCTAAGGAGCGAAGGAGATAGGCGACGTTTCGGGTCGAGACCCTTCTTCAGAAAGTATTTGACTTGAGCAGTCCGTCAACACAGACAGACACGCAGGCGCGCACGCAGAGTGAGAGAGGGCAGCAGGCAGACCCCATGCTGCTTTTAAGCAAGCACCAGGAGGCATTTTTGTCTTAAAGAAGGAACTGCAGATGCTGGAGAATCGAGGGTACACAAAAAGGCTGGAGAAACTCAGCGGGTGCAGCAGCATCTAAGGAGCGAAGGAGATAGGCGACGTTTCGGGTCGAGACCCTTCTTCAGACTGGTCAGGGATCAGGGAAACGAGAGATATAGACGGTGATGTGGAGAGATACGGAACAATGAGTGAAAGATATGCAAAAAAGTATCGGTGATAAAGGGAACAAGCCATTGTAAGCTGTTTGTGGTGTGAAAATGAGAAGCTGGTGCGACTTGGGTGGGGGAGGGAGATAGAGATAGAGGGAATGCCAGGGCCCGAAGGCTGAGGGAGAGGTGGGAAGGGGAGGAGACAGCAAGGTTAACAGAATTGAGAAAATTCAATATTCAAGCCCAAAGGATGCAGACTCCCCAAGCGGAATATGAGGTGCTGTTCCTCCAGCTTGCGGTGTTGTCACTCTGGCCGTGGAGAGGCCCAGACCGAGAGGTCGGATGTGGAATGGGAGGGGGAGTTGAAGTGCTGAGCCACCGGGAGGTCGGGTTGGTTATTGCGGACCGAGCGGAGGTGTTCGGCGAAGCGATCGCCAAGCCTCCCGCTTGGTCTCACCGATATAGATCATCTGGCATCTGGAAGCAACGGATGCAGTAGATGAGGTTGGAGGAGGTGCAGGTGAACCTCTGTCGGACCTGGAAGGACTGCTTGGGTCCCTGAAAGGAGTGGAGGGGGGAGGTGAAGGGACAAGTGTTGCATTTCTTGCGGTTGCAAGGAAAGTGCCCGGGGAAGGGGTAGAGTGGGAGGGGAGGGAAGAATTGACAAGGGAGTTGCGGAGGGAGCGGTCTTTGCGGAAGGCAGACAGGGGGGGAGATGGGAAGATGTGGCAGGTGGAGGGGTCACGTTGGAGGTGCGAAACTGGCGGAGGACTATATGTTGTATTTGCCGGCTGGTGGGGTGAAAGGTGAGGACCAGGGGACTCTGCCCTGTTTGCGAGTGGGGGAATGGGGAGAGGGCAGTGTTGCGGGGTATGGAGGAGACCCTGGTGCGAGCCTCATCATAGTGGGGGAGGGGAATCCCGTTCTCTGAAGAATGAGGCCATTTGTGATGACCTGGTGTGGAACACCTCATCCTGGCATTTTTGTCTCTTCTTTTGAACTTTGAAAATCTCCCAAAAGGGAAGTGCACCGTTCCCAGAGGCACTGCAATACTGGGTCGATGCGTGGAGTGGACGGAGCAAGCCCCTATTCCATCTCCCTGTTCCAAAAATCAATTTAATATATGGTCCCTAGATAAGGGACGTATCAGATATTAAACTGATAAGAACAGATACTACACTTGATCTTAGCCAAAAGGCCGAGAAGCGATACCCGCAACTGCGCGCTCCCTTTCACATCCTGCCTGCCCTCCCGCTTCCGAGCCAGCCTGGGGGCCTGCAAAGGCCTCCCTCGCCAGCCCTGTCACCGTTTGGTGGCGTTTCTCCCCCCGGCCCGCACGCTCAGCCTCCCCCCCCCCCCCCCCCCTCCCCCATTTTCCTCAAACTTTGCCCTGAATATGTAAAACTCTTGCAACCCCTCCAATCAGACGGGAGGGACGGTGCTTGCCTGTGGTGACGTCACGGGCGCAGACACAAGGCTGGCTGCCGCAGCAGGAAGGGAGGGAGGGAGGGAGGGAGGGAGAGAGGCTGCACCGACCACTTCTTTGTCACGCCGAGCCCACGGCTGCGAGCGAGTGACGTTTCTTGCGGCCGAGTTTCTCGAGCGGCGGTGGGTTAGGGGCCACCCGCGCGTACCCGTGGGAGCAGGCCACTCGCCCCCTCGGGCCCCGTTCCGCCCTTTGTCAAGAGCTCGGCCCACCTGCCCACTGTAAGGTCCGTGTACAGAAACTGTCAAAGACTCTGCCATTCCATCATGGCTGATCTATCCCGTACTAATCGAGAATCAATCTATCTATATCTGCCTTAAAAATATCCATTGACTTCTGCGGCAAAGAATTCCAGTTTCACCGTCCTGTCTAAAGAAATTCCTCCTCATCTCCTTCCTGAAGGAACGTCCTTTAATTCGGACGTTATGGCTCTCATCTTAGGCTCTCCCACTAGTGCAAACGTCCTCTCCACATCCACTCTATCCAAGCCTTTCACTATTCGCTAAGTTGCAATGAGATCCCCGTCGTCCCTCTAAACTCCAGAGAGTACAGGCCCAGTGCGGTCAAACATTCCTCTGAGAAGAAAACGATCCGTTAACGGTCATTGTTAAGCACTTGTTAACTGTCACTATTATCACCATATTAACACGATGTGAGGAAGAGAGAGACGAGGGAGGGCTGTTGCCTTTTTACCTCAAATTGGAGAATCCAATGCTCACACCACTGTTGGGGTGGGTCCTGATCGCATGGGGCGAGTACAAATTGAGGGGTTTCAAAAAAAAGTGAACCCTGTGAGGTGAGGCCTGCCTGCCTGCCTGCGTCTCACAAATACAGGCAAGGCAGCCTCTCCAAGGGAAGCACAGCCACTGAGCCATTGTAATGACACAGAGGAAAAAAAGCAAACAAACAAAAGGTGTGAACGGCTCCGTCTCATCTCCTTCAGCTGCAAATTCTGGCAAACACAACACCCCCCACCGTGGCTTTCAGCATTCCTTGCGACTCGGATGGTTATCTCACGCCCCCTCTGAAACATAAATGCAGGAGTAGGCCATTAGCCCTTTGAGGCAGCATCGTCATTCAATATGATAGAAACATAGAAAATAGATGCAGGAGTAGGCCATTCGGCCCTTCGAACCAGCACCGCCTTTCAATATGATCATGGCTGATATTCCATAATCAGTACCCCGTTCCGGCTTTTTCCCCCATATCCCCTGATTCCCTTAGCCCTAAGAGCTAAATCTAACTCTCTTTAGTGAATCCAGTGAATTGGCCTCCACTGCCTGCCGTGGCAGAGAATTCCACGGATTCACAACTCTCTGGGTGAAAACGTTTTTCCTCATCTCAGTCCTAACTGGCCAACCACTTATTCTTATACTGTGACCCCTGGTTCTGGACGCCCCCAATACGGGGAATATTTTTGCTGCATCTAGCCTGTCCAATCACAGAAACATAGAAAATAGGTGCAGGAGGAGGCCATTCGGCCCTTCGAGCCAGCACCGCCATTCATTGTGATCATGGCTGATCGTCCCCTATCAATAACCCGTGCCTGCCTTCTCCCCATATTCCTCGACTCCATTAGCCCCTAGAGCTCTATCTAACTCTCTTTTAAATCCATCCAGTGATTTGGCCTCCACTTCCCACTGGCAGAGAATTCCATAAATTCACAACTCTCTGGGTGAAAACTTTTTTTCTCACCTCAGTCCTAAATGACCTCCCCTTTATTCTAAGACTGTGGCCCCTGGTTCTGGACTCGCCCAACATTGGGAACATTTTTCCTGTATCTAGCCTGTCCAGTCCTTTTATAATTTTATATGTTTCTTTAAGATCCCCCCTCATCCTTCCAAACCTCAGTGAATACAAGCCTAGTCTTTTCAATCTTTCCTCATATGACAGTCCTGCCATCACAGGGATCAATCTCGTGAACCTACGCGGCACTGCCTCAATCACAAGGATGGCCTTCCACAAATTAGGAGACCAAAAACTGTACACAATACTCCAGATGTGGTCTCACCAGAGCCTTATACAACTGCAGAAGAACCTCTTTACTCCTATACTGAAATCCTCTTGTTATGAAGGCCAACATTCCATGAGCTTTCTTCACTGACTGCTGTACCTGCACGCCAACTTTCAGTGACCGGTGTACAAGGACACCCAGGTCTCGCTGTACCTCCCCCTTACCTAACCTAATCCTTTAAAAATGTTATGTGTTTCTATAAGATCCCCTCTCATCCTTCTAAATTCCAACGAATACAAGCCCAGTCGACCCATTCTTGCATGATATGTCAGTCCCACCATCTGGGAAATAACCTGGTGACCCTACGCTGCAGTCCCTCAATAGCAATAATATCCTTCCTCAATTTAGGAGACCGGAATTGCACACAATACTCCAGGTGCGGTCTCACCAGGGCCCTATACAACTGCAGTAGGACCTCCTTGCTCCTAAACTCAGATCCTCTCGCAATGAAGGATGAGGGGGTATCTCATAAAAACATATAAAATTATAAAAGGACTGGACAAGCTAAGATGCAGGACAAATGTTCCCAATGTTGGGCGAGTCCAGAACCAGGGGGCACAGTCTTAGAATAAAGGGGAGGTCATTTAAGACTGAGCTGAGAAAAAAACTTTTTTACCCAGAGAGTTGTGAATTTATGGAATTCCTGCCACAGAGGGCAGTGGAGGCCAAATCACTGGATGGATTTAAGAGAGTTGGATAGAGCTCTAGGGGTTAGTGGAGTCAAGGGATATGGGGAGAAGGGAGGCACGGGTTATTGATAGCGGACGATCAGCCATGATCATATTGAATGGCGGTGCTGGCTCGAAGGGCCGAATGGCCTCCTCCTACACCTATTTTCTATGTTTCTATGAAGTTTTCTTCACGCCTGCTGTATCTGCATGCTTACTTTCAGTGACTAATGTACAAGCACACGCAGGTCTCGTTGCACCTCCCCTTCTCCTAAATTTGACACCATTCAGATAATAATCTGCCATCCTGTTCTTGCCACCAAAGTGAATAACCTCACATTTATCCACATTATATTGCATCTGCCCGTTCACCCAACCTATCCCAAATCACCCTGCAGCCTCATAGCATCCTCCTCACAGCTCACACTGCCACCCAGCTTTGGGTCATCCGCAAACTTGGAGATTGCATTTAAGTCCCTCGTCTAAATCGTTAATATATATTACAAATAACTGGGGTGCCAACACTGAGCCTTGCGGGGCCCCACCTGTCACTGCCTGCCATTCAGAAGAGGACCCGTTAATTCCTACTCTTTGCTTCCTGTCTGCCAACCAGTTCTTTAACCATGTCAATACCCTACCTCCAATACCACGTGCTGGAATTATGCACACTAATGGTAAGATTAAACGAGAACTTACCAGTTTGAAGTTTGATCCTTATTTTATGAGGAGTTACGATGAGGGATTACGTGAAGACCCCGCCAGCACGCGTGGATGACATTCTTCAAAGCAGTGTGAAATCACAGATAACAGAAGTTGACTGAATGTATAGTAAGATAAGAGAACTAAAATACCAGTTTGATCCTTATATAGAGGGTTGGGAGCGGGGGGCAGTTAATCCCTCATCTCGTAACTCCTCATAAAATAAGGATCAAACTTCAAACTGGTAAGTTCTCGTTTAATCTTACTATTTTACTTCGGAGTCACGTGAGTGACTACGTGAAGATTTCAAAGCTCTGTGATTTCATGCCGTGGACGAGTCACATGCATCACACACTGCATCAGTGAAGAGCTAAATTTTAATGATGCATTCAGACATGACATAGGTATAGACATGTTGATGCTATTAATGGACACATAGTGATAATAGTAACCTCCTACACCCGGGAGGAACTATAACACAGGCCTAAAAAGAGTTGGCAAATACCCCTGGTCTGGCAAAGGGTATTTCTAATGTTTGGAATCGTTTGTTAGACTATCCTGCAGCCGCCAGGATGTGGTCCCGCGAACGTCCATCCCCTGCTGCTGATATAGTTGCAGCTCGGGTGGAGTGAGACTTGTATGTCAGTGTTCACATCCTGTATCCCAGAACCCATATTAACCACTGGGCGATGGTCTGTAGTGAAATTCTCTTATGCGGCTTCATGTGACTAACAATCATTGCTAGTTCAGAGTCCCTAAGGCTCTAGTGACCTTCACATACTGGTGTGGGTGTGTGGCCACATACAACCGAAGGTCCATGGGATATGCCAGCAATTCTAGTTTGACCTAATGTCCCTGGCGTATTCTGCTAATTAGGTCATAACATAATGTAATTTCCCTGCAGAATAATCATCTTGTCCAGTCACCGCTAGGCAAAACTGGACCCGTTGTGCTGACTCAGCACCATGAGCGAAACCACTTGGTTTAGTGTGCCAAGGACAGGGATGTTCCAATGTTAACATCCCAATCTCTGCGTACTTGGCCTGGGGGTGTCGAGCCAATATGCTGAGAAGGCATGTGCGGCACAGTAATGGCACTCTTTAATGATTGTCAACCCCATATGGAGCTGAACTTCAAGACGTCAGTCATCCGTGTCAACTTATGTGTTAACAAATACTTCCCATCCCTATGAGGGAGGTACTGTTTGTTTGGTGCTATCCCAGCAATTGCAGTGAGCACGTCCATAGTTTGGTTTGACAATTCTTAGCCGCAGGAAGCGGTCTTCCCAGTCTGCAAGTCAATGAATTGATTTATGTATGCAGAGGATGGTTTCCCGGTCATGGCTAACCAGCCATTTAGTACCTGGGGCTGCATGGCACTGGAAAGTGGTTAAGGTAAGCAACCACCGTCGTTGTTCAGCTTGCTAGGCTGCTAGCTTCTACTGCGCAGCCCCGCCACAGCACTGCTTGTTGCCGGGCGATTGTGCGTTCCCGTTCCAACTTTGAAACGGGAACGCAAAACTCTGCTCATGCTCACCTGGCCTTGCCTTTCCACTCCACCAGCCAGTCAGCCACTTGTGCAAAGGCGCTAAATTCACCCCTGCCCCGGTCAGAGAGTCAGCGAGTCCTACCTTAGCGGTGTGGTGCTAAGTCCTACATTGAGCCGGCAAATGTGACATTGAAGAATTTGCTGATGAATTTTTTTCTCCTTCCCAGACGTTTGGGTTGAAATGCGTCCTTTTTTCCCTTGAAAGTATCCACTGGTGAAATAAAGGAAGGCAAAGTATTTGACTTGAGCAGTCCGTCAACACAGACAGAAACGCACGCATGCATACAGACGCAGAGTGAGATAGGGCAGCCGGCAGACCCCATGCAGCTTTTAAGCAAGCACCAGGAGGCATTTTTGTCTTTTCTTTTTGAACTTTGAAAATCTCCCAATAGGGAAGTCCCTGTTCCAAAAGTCAATTTAATATATGGTCCCCAGATTAGGGATGTTTCAGATATTAAACCGATAACAGATTTTTTTTTTAAATTTCTAAATACACTTTATTAATTTAATAAATATATATAATACATGAACCTTGTGGAAAATCCATCCGACATTTTAGGAGACTATACAAATTGATCAATACAGTTATATATATATTTTTCTCCAAATTCCACAAATCTGTCCCCCACCCGTGCCACTCATGTGGCCCACTGGCGTGGGATAGCTTCCCTTATTTTGAGGGGCGTCTCCACCATACCGTGCCCCCCCATGTCCAGCAGCTGAAGGGACCCTAGACTGTGGCCCTCCCCCACAGAGCCTTGCCGTTGGCTGCACCGAGCTTCAGTGCGTCCCTCAGCACGTACTCCTGCAGTCTGCAGTGGGCCAGTCGGCCACATTCCCTGACGGACATCTCGCTCTGCTGGGTGGTGAACAACGCTCGGGCTGACCAAAGGGCGTCTTTCACCGAGGTAATGACCCTCCACTAGCACTCGATGTCAGCCTCTGAATGTGTCCCTGGGAACAGTCCGTAAATCACAGAGTCCTCTGTGATGCAGCTATTTGGGATAAAGCTTACCAGGGACCCTTGCATTCTTCTCCAGACTCTTTCAGCAAATCCACACTCTGCAAAGAGGTGGGGAACCGTCTCCTCTCCATAGCAGCCGTCCCGAGGGCAGCGTGCGCTGGCAGTGAGGTTCAGACGGTGCAGGAAGGATCTGACTGGGAGAGCCCCCCTCACCGCCAGCCAAGCCAGGTCTTGGTGCTTGTTGGTGAGTTCTGGCGATGAGGCATTTTGCCAGACAAACTGGGCAGTCTGCTCTGGGAACCACGCCACCGGATCCATCGAGTCCTTTCCCTGCAGTGCCTGCAGGACATTCCGTGCTGACCACTGCCCGATGGACATGTGGTCAAAGGTGTTGGTCCAGAAGAACCTTTCCACAGACGACAGATGAGGCTGCAATGTCCAGCTGACTGGCACATTGCGTGGCATCTGCGCCAGGCCCATCTTTCGCAATGCCGGGGACAGGTAGAACCTCAGCAGGTAGTGACACTTGGTGCCCACGTGCCTTGGCTCTACACTCTGCCTGATGCAGGGTGAGGGCGAGCTTTTACCCCCGTTGTCTACTGACTTGTACATTGTGGCCCGTCGCACCCGGTCTATCCTCGACCCCCAGATGAACTGGAAGACGGCCCGGGTGATCCCTGTGGCGTAGGAGGCGGGGACAGGCCACACTTACGCCAAGTACAGCAACCCCGAGAGCATCTCACACCTGATGACCAAATTTTTACCAGTTATGGAGAGGGAGTGTTGCCTCCACAGCTCCAGCTTCCTCCCCACCCTGGCTATCCGCTCCAGCCAATTTCTTGTTACATCGCCTCAGGCCCCCCCAAACCAGATCCCCAGCACCTTCACGAAGTCAGGCTTGATGGTGAACGGGACGGAAGATCGGTCGGGCCAGTTGCCAAAGAGCACGGCCTCGCTCTTCCTGAGGTTCACCCTGGCTCCCGTGGCCGACTGAAACTGGTCGCAAATACTAATCAATCTGCGGACCGACCCTGGATCTGAGCAGAAGACGGCGACATCATCCATGTACAGGGAGGTTTTTACTTGAATGCCCCCACTGCCTGGCAATGTCACTCCTCTTATTATCGCATCCTTCCTGATGGATTTGGCAAAGGGTTCAATACAGCAGACAACAAGACAGGAGAGAGAAGGCAACCCTGCCTGACTCCAGACCTTACAGGGAAACTGTCTGATTCCCACCCATTGATTTGGACTGCACTACGGATATTGGTGTAGAGCAGTTTCATGCAATTTCGGATCCCCTCCCCTCCCCAAAACCCATTTCGGAGAGCACATCTCTCATGTACTTGTGCGAAATCCTGTCAAAGGCCTTCTCCTGGTCCAAGCTGACTACGCAGGCGTCTACCCGTCTGTCCTGCACGTAGGCGATGGTATCTCTCAGCAGCTCTAGGCTGTCTGAGATTTTCCTGCCAGGTACAGCACAGGTTTGGTCCAGGTGGATCACCTGTCCCAGAGCAGACTTGACCCGGTTGACGATGACTTAAGACAGGATCTTGTAGTCTACATTCAACAATGTTAGGGGTCTCCAGTTCTTTATATCCTTCATCTCCCCCTTCTGCTTGTAGATTAGGCCGATGCTGCCCTTCCTCATGGAGTCTGACATGCTGCCAGCTAGAAGCATGTCATTGTACACTTCTAGCAGTTCCGGGCCCCATCCAGTCCCACAGAGCCGAATACAACTCGGCCGGTAAGCCAACATTTCTGGGAGTTTTACTCGAGTCAAAGGAACGGATGGAGCCAGTCAGCTCCTCAAGGGTCAGACTGTCCCGCTTGCTGTCCTCCAAGACCTCCGTGATCGTGGATAGGAAGTTCTGGGAGGTGGTAGTGTCTGTGGCCTTATGGTCACAAAAATCAGATTTGCAGATCCTCAGCATGTCCGTCAGCGTGGATGCTACCGAGCCGTCCTCCTCTCTAAGGCTGTTCATCACAGAGCTCACCCTGAGAACCTTATGGAAGAAGAAACGTGAGCACGTCTCATTCTGCTCCACATGGCGGGCCCTGAATCGGAAGGATTCACAGGTAAAGAGCCGAGCTTGCCGGTCCTTCACCTCTTTAAGATTCCCCCCTCACATCCACCGCTCTCGACTGCAGAAGGAGCAGTTGTTGCAAATCTGTCTGGAGTTGGCACAATTCCCTCTGACTATCTTGCTCTCTGAACCCCTTTAACTATGAAGAACCTCTTAATGTTCTCAATATTTTCTCAATTCTGTTAACCCTTGCTGTCTCCTCCCCTTCCCACCTCTCCCTCAGCCCTCGGGCCCTGGCATTCCCTCTATCTCTATCTCCCTCCCCCACCCTAGTCGCACTAGCTTCTCATTTTCACACCACAAACAGCTTACAATGGCTTGTTCCCTTTATCATCGATACTTTTTTGCATATCTTTCATTCATTGTTCTTTATCTCTCCACATCACCGTCTATATCTCTCGTTTCCCTGATCCCTGACCAGTCTGAAGAAGGGTCTCGACCCGAAACGTCGCCTATCTCCTTCGCTCCTTAGATGCTGCTGCACCCGCTGAGTTTCTACAGCTTTTTGAGTAACCCTCGATTCTCCAGCATCTGCAGTTCCTTCTTTAACTCTTAATGTTCTCCTTGGTTGCTTCCCACCAGAGTGTCGGGGAGTCAAAGAGGGGCTTCACCGTTCTCCAACATGCGTATTCCCTCTTTAGCTCCTCGATGTTCTCTGGGGTCAACAGCTTCATGTTTAACTTCCACGTCCCTCTGCCTACCTTCTGGTCCTCCTGTAGGTGATAGGAAGCCTGAAGGAGGCAGTGGTCAGAGAAGAACACTGGCGTGAGGTGGATGAGGCATACACATTAATCAGCCGGAGCGGAGAACCACGGTACATAGCATCAACCATGAGGAGACGCCCCCCAACCACCTCCCTGACCTCAGTGATGGCGAAGTTCCCTCCCCGCAACAAGATCCCCAGGCCAGAAACGCGACAGTCATTGCCCCCAGACCACACCGATAGTCCATGGGGCCACCATCGCGACCACCTCTGATAGCAGCGGAGGTGTGGCAGCCCGCACTCCTGGAGAAAAGTCACATCTGCCTTCACCTTAGCCAGGTAATACAATACAATATTTTATTCCATGTCATTTGAACCTCAGTGAGGCTCAAACGAAACTCCATTTCCACAGCCATACAAAGACAATTCCTACAAAACATACAAACAATTCAATTTACACAAACATCCATCAGAGTGAATCTCCTCCTCACTGTGATGGAAGGCAAATTCTTTTCTCTCCCCTGCACCATTTTTCTCCCGATGTTGCAGCCCCCGGCAGGCGTTGGAATGTCCCGCGGCGGTTTAAAGCCTCGCCGGGCGATGTACGGCCCGGCACCGGGTCGTTCCAACCCCACGACATGGGCTGGAGAAGTTGCGTTGTGGGAGCTCTGAAAGGCGGTCTCCCACCGAACCCGCGAGCTCCCGATGTCCCATCCACCGGTCTGCAGCTGGAGCATCCGAGCTCCGGGGTCGGGCCGCAGCAGCGAGCCACCACCGCTCCCCACGCTCCGAGGCCGGCCAGCCCCACGGTGGTAAGTCCGCAGCTCCGCAGGCTCCGTGATTGGAGCCCTCAGGTCGTTCCGGTTGGATGCTACTCCACGGTGCTATGCCCTAATGACAACGGAGACCGGACAGGGAAAAGGGCGGGTCTCCCGTGCAGGGAAGTGATTTAAGTTTCCCCTTCCCATTCACCCCCTCCCCCTCCCGCATATACACAGTTAAAAACAGTATTAACGGATTAAAGCTTACCAGGGACCCTTGCATTCTTCTCCAGACTCTTTTAGCAAATCCACACTCTGCAAATAGGTGGGCAACCGTCTCCTTCCATAGCAGTCGTCCCGAGGGCAGCGTGCGCTGGCAGTGAGGTTCAGACGGTGCAGGAAGGATCTGACTGGGAGGGCCCCCCTCACCGCCAGCCAAGCCAGGTCTTGGTGCTTGTTGGTGAGTTCTGGCGATGAGGCATTTTGCCAGACAAGCTGGGCAGTCTGCTCTGGGAACCACGCCACCGGATCCATCGAGTCCTTTCCCTGCAGTGCCTGCAGGACATTCCGTGCTGACCACTGCCCGATGGACATGTGGTCAAAGGTGTTGGTCCAGAAGAACCTTTCCACAGACGACAGATGAGGCTGCAGTGTCCAGCTGACTGGCACATTGCGTGGCATCTACGCCAGGCCCATTTTCGCAATACCGGGGACAGGTAGAACCTCAGCAGGTAGTGACACTTGGTGCCCACGTGCCTTGGCTCTACAATCCGCCTGATGCAGGGTGAGGGCACGCTTTTACCCCGTTATCTGCTGACTTGTACATTGTGGCCCGTCGCACCCGGTCTATCCTCGACCCCCAGATGAACTGGAAGTCGGCCCGGGTGATCCCTGTGGCGTATGAGGGAGGGACAGGCCACACTTACGCCAAGTACAGCAACCCCAAGAGCACCTCATACCTGATGACCAAATTTTTACCAGTTATGGAGAGGGAGTGTTGCCTCCACAGCTCCAGCTTCCTCCCCACCCTGGCTATCCGCTCCAGCCAATGCTTGTTACTCGCCTCAGGCCCCCCCCAAACCAGATCCCCAGCACCTTCACGAAGTCAGGCTTGATGGTGAACGGGACGGAAGATCGGTCGGGCCAGTTGCCAAAGAGCACGGCCTCGCTCTTCCTGAGGTTCACCCTGGCTCCCGTGGCCGACTCAAACTGGTCGCAGATACTATCAATCTGCAGACCGACCCTGGATCTGAGCAGAAGATGGCGACATCATCCATGTACAGGGAGGTCTTTACTTGAATGCCCCCACTGCCTGGCAATGTCACTCCTCTTATGCTCGCATCCTCCCTGATGGATTTGGCAAAGGGTTCAATACAGCAGACAAACAAGACAGGAGAGAGAGGGCATCCCTGCCTGACTCCAGACCTTACAGAGAAACTGTCTGATTCCCACCCATTGATTTGGACTGCACTACGGATATTGGTGTAGAGCAGTTTCATCCAATTTCGGATTCCCTCCCCAAGGGTTAGGGTTCTTTAATTTTGTTTTTGAATAATGTAATCTGTGTAATACCTTAAATTGTATCAATATATGTCTAGCATTTAATGAGCAACGATGTATACATTGTAGGCTTTCTTCCCAAGTTTCCTTTGTTATAGATGAACCTATTTCATTTTCCCATGTTTGTCGATATATTTCCGAAGTTGGGATTTCCTTATCCAAAATAGTATTATATATATATACGCTATTCATTTTTCTGTATTTGGGTGTTTATTATATAATTCATCTAACTATCCTGGTTTTCTATTTTTATAGTCTTGCGTATATTATTCTACCGATCATTGATATAGGTAGTGTTTTCCAATATAAAATATTTTTTTTAGTTTATTTAATAATTGAGGGTAATTATATTTAAATAGACAGTTATACGATTTAGATACATTAATTCCTAGATATTTGAGTTTGTCCGTGACTATTTTAAGTGGGAATTGTTCTAATATATTTAATTTTATTCCTGTTATATGCATAATTTCACTTTTATTCCAATTAATTCTATACCCAGAAAATGTACTAAACTTAGTTTATAACATTAAATGATTGGGAATACTAATCTCCGGTTTTGTAATATAAATAAGATGTCATCTGCGTATAGAGATATTTTATTCGTTGTAGTTTTGGTATTATATCCATATATTTCTGGTTCTGATCTAATCATTTCAGCTAATGGTTCTATTACCAGAGCAAATAGTAATGGTGATAACGGGCATCCTTGTCTACAACCCCTAAAGAGATTAAATTTTGCTGATAGCATTTGATTTGTTTATATTCTTGCAGTTGGATTCGAGTATATGGAAAATCTTGGAAAATTTGGAAAATCTATCCCCCAGTTGAAATTTCTGCATTATTTTAAATAAATATGGCATTCAACCTGGTCAAATGCTTTTTCAGCATCTAAGGATATGACAGCTAGTTCAATATCATTCACTCTTTTTGAGTACATGACATTGAATAGACGTCTCAGATTATAGGATGAATAGCGTTTTGGAATAAAACCTGTTTGGTCATGATGTATTCATTTATTAATCACTAAACTTAGCCTCCGAGATAAAATTTTAATTAGTATTTTTTGATCAGTATTTAAAAGAGCTATTGCTCTGTATGATCCAGGGTCTTCCAAATCTTTATCAGCTTTAGGGATAAGTGTAATTGTAGACTCATTTAATGATTCTGGTAACTTTCCTTGTTCATAAGCATATTTATATATTGTATGTAAGCGTGGAGAGATCAGATCATGAAACTTCTTATAAAATTCAACACTTAAGCCATCAGGGCCTGCGGCTTTTCCGTTATTTAATGATCCAATTGATTCTTCAATATCTTTTACTGATATATCAGCATTTAACGAGTCTCTACCTTCCTGATCTAAATTGTTAATATGACATTCTTGTAGGAATGTTTCCATTCCATCTGATTGTCCTGCTAGTTTAGATGAGTAAAGATTTTGATAATATTGTAAAAATGTATCATTGATATCTTTTGGTAAAGTCAATATTTCTCCTTGTTCAGATCTAATTTTATGTATCATTTTCTCCTCATCTAATTTTCTAAGCTGACGTGCCAGTAATGTTTGTGGTTTATCCCCAAATTCAAAGTGTACTTGTTTAGTCTGTTGAAAAAGTTTAATAATCTGATTTCAGTATATTTTATTTAGCTTATATTTTAATGATGCAATTTATTACTTAGCCCATTAGAAGGGGATATTGCATTTTCAATATCTAATTGTTTTATTTCATTTTCCAACTTTTGTTGAGTCTTTCGATTTTCCTTATTAAAGTATGCGTCTGCTGATATTATCGCACCATGCATAAATGCTTTAAATGAATCCCAGAGCAGTGATGGTGAAATTCCAGGTTTGTCATTAGTTTCAAAAAAATAATTTAATCTGTTTTACCAAGTAATCCTAACAAGCCCTATCCTTTAATATTTGGGGGTTGAGTCTCCAGTTAGAGGTTTTAATAGTTATGTCTTTTAATTTTATCTTAAATGTTAATGGAGCGTGATCTGAGATAATAATATTATGATATTTTGAGTCATATGTAAATGGGATTAGTTTTGAATCTATTAAAAAATATTCTATCCTTGAGTAGGTTCCAAATACAGGGGAAAAGAATGAATATTCTCGACCAGATGGGTTATCTGTTCTCCAGATATCCTTAACATTTGCTGTGTTAATAAAATAATTCATAAATGTGCTTGACTTAGAAGTGGTTTTCCTTTTCATTGATGATCTATCTAAATAATTATCTAAGGTACAATTAAAATCACCAATTATTAGATTATGTTGAGTGGATATAGGGATATTGTTAAATATTTTCTTGAAGAATAATGGATTATCAAAATTAGGACCATATATATTCATAAGGATTACTTTTTTAGAATATAATTCACCTGTAATTATTATATCTACCCTCAACATCTTCTATTATTGAGCTTTGTTTAAAAGGTATACCTTTACGAATAATTATTGCTACCCCTCTAGACTTATGTGTAAATGAAGAGTGAAATACTTTGGAAATCCATTTTGCTGTTAATGTATACTGCACATCTTTTTTAAAGTGTGTCTCAGAGAAAAATAATATCAGATTTCAATCTATTTAATTGAGCTAAAACCGTACCTCTTTTAATTGGTTCGTTAATTCCCTTAACATTCCAACTACAGAAGGTGATTCCATCACCCCAATCCTAGTGTTTATGTCATACATTTTATTATTAAGGTGGTTTATAATGGAGTAGATGTCTCAGCTCATCCAACCCAATCCTATACCCAAATATCAGATCGATGAAATTTAATATCTGTGGCATTGTCTTATACACACGTCTCCTTGAACTAACTATATAATACCAATCGCACTTAAATCCATATAGTATATAATATGAAATAAAATACATAATATAAAAATAATAATAAAAAATGTAAGTAAAGTAAGTGATGCTAATAAAGTGTAAGGGGAAAAAAAGTGACTACAACTATAGTTAGTGCAGTTAGTATTGGTGTAAGCCACATTAGCGTGGCTACTAATCTACGGACTTCCGTAAGAAAAAAAAAAGATGTTAATAATTCCAGCTCCGTTTTTGCCTTAAGGGCTATATATGTCAGGGTGGGGTATTAAATTTATGTACTTAGTAATTAATAATACTAATATCAAATATAATTAGTGTCGTAGCACTATATTAGGAGAGCTAACATAGTTTTGAGGGGTAGTTAATACAAAACTATATTTATTAATAATCCATCCATCCCTCCTTGACCCCAAGATAGAGTCCATATCCATTGTTCCTCCTCCTTCCCTGCGAATCCTCCTTCAATGTGAATCCTCCTCCTTTCTATGGGTGGACAGTATCATCAGATAATGTATCATCACACATTTATTTTAAATTTCAAAATATACTTTCTTCAAGAAATAAATATACCCAACACATGATCATTACAAGACTCCATCCAACATTCTCGGAGGCTATACATACATTCAATACTGTTTACACAAATCACACAATTTTACTCCACATCCGTGCCACTCATGTGGCCCACTTGCATGGAATCCCTTCCCTTATTTAGAGGGGCGTCTCCACCATACCGTGCCCCCCCATGTCCAGCAGCGGAAGGATCCTAGACTGTGATCCTCCCCCACCGAGCCTTGGCGTTGGCTGCACCGAGCTTCAGTGACTGAAGTATAATAGTAAGATAACAGAGACTAGAACGACCAGATGATATTTATGAGGGTTGGGAGCGGAGGGCACATAATCCCTCTTCGTAACTCCTCATAAAATAAAGATCAAACTTCAAACTGGTAAGTTCTTGTTTAATCTTACTATTTTACTTCGGAGTCACGTGAGTGACTACGTGAAGATTTCAAAGCTCTGTGATTTCACGCCGCAGACCGAAATCCGGCGTTCACACTGCATTGATTAACTCAAAGTGATTAAATAATCAATAATGCATCAATCATAACATTGTCAAACGAATTAACGGTTTATTTACAAACGAAACAATAACAACCCCTCTATCTCAGGGGGAAACTATAACAGAACTCAAAACAGAATCAGCAAACACCCCCAGGCTTGTAATCGGCTTATGATAAAATTTTTGGAAGGTCAGCTCACTGGACCATCCTGCGGCCGCGAGGGTATGGTCTATAGGCACGTCCATCGCCCTGGCCGTGGAAGTTGATGCCGCCCTGGTGGAATGAGTTTTGAATTTATCAGTATCAATCCCAACTCTTCCCAAGAACCTGCTTTAGCCACCTTGAAATTGTTTGCACTGACACCTTACTGTTTTTTTTTGTGGCTGATAAATAATGCGGACTCTGCACCTAGTAGGACTGGTAGCGTCAATGTAATGAGACAAATGTGATACTACACACAGGCGAGCATCTGTGGGGTATGCTGAAAAAACAATCTTACATCCTGTCATGCCTATTCTACTATGTTTGAGCCGATCAAAGACATAAAAAGTAATGGTATCTGCCGATACCTGCATTCTGTCTAGCCGTAGCTTTTACAATGTTTGCACACGTTGGGCTGATACCAACGTCATAAGCATGACCACCTTCATGGTTAGTTTGGCTAGATATAGGCTTGCAATAGGAGTCCACAGGCGAAGAAGCATAAGAACTTTGTTCACATTCCAAATACCGGCATACCTGGGTTTAGGAGGATTAGAATTGAAAACTCCCTTCATACATCGAGAAACTAACGGATGTGTCCCTACTGAATGTAACTCTGAACTCATGGGTAAATAAGAAGACAGAGCACTTCTGGCTGTATTAATCACACTATAGCTTAATTTTTGATCAAAGTAAAGAGTGGACAAAAACTTGAGTAAGTCTGGGATGCCTGCAGTTTGATATGAGATATTCTGCTGTGGACAGAATACCTCCCACTTCCTTATCGAGGTAATGTACTTCTTCTGAGTACTATCCCTGCAGGCCGATGTGAGAACATCCATGGTACGTTCAGGCAGTCCTCTCCCCAGGTATGGCCTCCTTAAAATCTGCAAATTAACAGATCAATACGATCATGTAAAGGATGTTGATCGCCAGTTACTGGATTTACCAGTAGATTTTTGTTTGGGAATAATCATGTGCGGCTGACTAGCCATTTGCAATACGAGATGGAACCATGGTTGTGTAGGCCAATCTGGCACTACCAATACTCCTGAAGCGGAGTCCTGCTTGATTTTTTGCAAGCATAGACTGATGAGACAGAATGGAGGAAATGCATATACAAACATTCCACCTCAATGCAGCGAGAATGCATCCACCACTGCTGCACCAGGATCTGGTTCCCATGAAACTTATATCTGGGCAACTGATGGTTTAGTCTAGATGCAAACAAGTCAATATCTGGCATTCCATACTGAGCAACCACTTGATTAAATATTTCCTTGATTTAACATCCATTCTATGTTATCATTGAATTGGCGTGACTAATGTCAGCTACTGTGTTGAATCTACCTGGTAAATATATTGCTGAAAGCCAGATGTTTTGGTCAATGCACCAGCCCCAGATCTGATTAGCCAGTCTATCACAAGACTGTGACTTGACTCCACCCATGTGGTTTACATATGCCACTGCTGTAGTGTTGTCAATCTGAACCTGCACATGCAAGTCACTCCTGGCAGAGCAATAAGCTTTAAGCCCATACCTGGTTCCCAAAAGCTCTAAATAATTGATCCCTCTTAATTAAAGAAGGGATGTCTCATCAGTATTCCATCTGCCTCCACAACTGGAAGACATATCTGTAACACCCCAACCCAGCGCAAAGACATCCGTCTGTAATATTATGGAAGGTGGTTCAACCAAAACCTCCCTGGAGCTTTTTGAGACATTTATGATCCACCATTGAATGTCTGAAATTGCCCCAGCTAACAATTGCATTGGCGTATCAAAATGACCCGCATGTGTCCTCGTGCCTGTTCTTTTGCTCGTTGTAATTGTTGATAATGCAGCGGTCCAAATGGCACAGCTGGAAAAGCAGCCACCAATTTACCAATTAAACTGGCTATTTATCTATTTGAAGATCGTTGTTCACTAAGGAGATTAACACAATCCCCAATTAACTGCTGCCATTTGTCCCTGGGCAAAGTCACCAACATGTGATTCGAATTAATGGTAAAGCCCAAATAATCAATGATTTGAACTGGTGATAATTGGATTTATCTGGATGAATGATGAACCCTAATTATTCAAAAGTGAGTTTAACAATTGAAACAGATGATTCAGCTACAGCCCGAGTCTTCCCGACAATTAAAATATCGTTGAACTAGGCCATTACAACATGCCCCTGAGCTCGGAGTAATCCTAGAACAGGTTTTAACAATTTGGTAAATAATCTAGGAGCGGAAGTTAACCCATTAGGCAATGCTTTGAATTACCACAACTGACTCATCCAGATAAATTTCAAATACCTCCTATCATCACAATGAATAGACACTGAGTAACGTGCATCCTTTAAATCAATGCTGGCCATATAACACCCGTTTGGCAAACCAGATGTTTAGCCGTCGAAAAAGTTTCCATTTCTTTTGCAAACAAAGGAGTTCAAGGCTCGTCAGGTCCAGAATGATTCTACATCCCCCAGTCTTTTTTAGACCTAAGAAAAAATACTTGACAACAAACTGACGGTTTTGACGAATTTATTTCTCAATAACCCCTTTTTTGTGTAATGTGTTAAGTTCTGCTTGTATGTGCACATTTCTTCTTCTGAAAATATAAGTTTCCGACTTGGAACATGCTGATTAGGTGGACACACGGTAGAGTAAAATTCAATTTTTAACCCCCTCTATACTGCTCAGTATAAATGAATCTGAAGTTATCTCCTGCCATTGTTTGAGAAACAAGTGTAATCTGCCCCAATTTGAACATCTATTTCACTTGATTTTATTTTCTTTAGGAGGAAAATTTCTCACCTGCATAAGTCCTGGGCTGCCCTTTGTTGTCCCTGGCCCTTTGTAGGGAAAGTCATCCTTCCCCTCACGCCTGTGGCAGGCTGCCAGCTCCGAGATTGCAAAGCTGAGTGGCTGGTCCCTTCCCCAGCGTCCGTAATGGTACCCCGCCGGTAAGGAAAAACCCTTTTTCCTAGTTTACCACACCGGCTTGATGAGGCCCATAAGTTCTAGCGTACTCATGGAGTTCTTTAACTCGCTTAGCAAGATCCCCGCCAAACAAAAGATTAGGCGGTTGTACGCTGGGCGGTTTACATAATTATGCCAGATTAGGATTAACCTAAGGTGGCCGGAATAGCACTTCTTCTTATATTGGTAACTTCAAAATAGGCACTACACAGAAGTCCCAGTGCATCTTGGTGAGCTTCCGACATATGGCCCCTTGTCTACCATAACAGCAAATGCCGTAAGCCCTTGCTGAAAGTAATTGCAATACTTTTTGAAATTTTAGTTCTTGGGATCTTGCTGACACCACCAACGGTGTCCATATGAGATGGTTTACCATTGGTACTTTTAGCAAACCGCAATTGATAGGGGCTTCATACTTTTTAGCCGCCTCATCCATGGCCAATTCTTGCAGCTGATGAGAGAGCATATATTGGATGGCTGATGCCAATTCTTCCCCTAACTGCTCTCCTGCCTCTCTCGGGACTGCAAATTTCTCTCTGCTATATTCGCAATAACTTCAAGTTCCACTCCCTTGTGGCTCTCCCCAGCCACTGATTCAGCGTCAGTAAACTGCTGCCTCCTCCACCTCAAAAGTTGTGTATTCTTGCAGCTATTTTATAGGCACTGTTAGCACAGGCTCTCCACTAGCCTGGCGGGGGCACCACTCCTCCTCACGTAGTGCGTCCCTGTCGAGCATCGACCTGTAATAAGACCTCGACCTGGGAGAGCCATGAGCAAACGGTCTCTCCTTGTGAAGGTAAAACCTCCAGTCCACGGGCCTATTTGATTTTGTGTTTTTTTTGTCTCTGGAACATCAGAGACAGATTGGAGGTCTGTTTGGAAGTTAGGAATAAAATTCCAAGAGCTTTAGTGTTGATAGTCAAACCCTTTATCCCCAGGGTGGAAATGTCAAATGGCGTAGCTGTCAGGTGAGAGGGGCAAAGTTTAAAGGCGATGTGCTGGGCAAGTTGTGTCACACAGAGGGTGGTGGGTGCCTGGAACGCGCTGCCAGGGGTGGGTGGTGGAGGCAGATACGACAGTGCTGTTTGACATGGTAGTGCAGGGATTAGATCGATGTGGATCAAGTGCAGCAGATGAGATTAGTTTAGCCGGGTATCATGTTTGCTGGGCCGAAAGGTCCATCCCTGTGCTGTACTGTTCTATGTTCCACCTATCAGCTACTGCTGGGTCCTAAAGAATATCTGCAGACGATGACGATCTTGAGTGCACGGAGCAACGATCAGGGAAACGAGTCGGTCACAACTATTACGAGTAATATAGAAGGAACAAGTCCATTGGGCAGCACGGTGGCGCAGTGGTAGAGTTGCTGTCTCACAGCGCCAGAGACACAGGTTCAATCCTGACTACGGTCGCTGTCTGTACGGAGTTTGTACGTTCTCCCCGTGACCTGCGTGGGTTTTCTCTGGAAGCTCCGGTTTCCTCCCACATTCCAAAGTTGTACAGGTTTGTAGGTTAATGAGCTTGGTATAAATGTGAGATTGTCCCTAGTGTTATTGTGCGGGGATTGCTGGTTGGCACGTACTCGGTGGGCCAAAGGGCCCGTTTCCAAGCTGTATCACTAAATTAAACTTACATTTTACAACTTCCACCATTGTGTAGGAAGGAACTGCAGATGCTGGTTTACACAGAAAACAGACACTAAATGCTGGAGTAACTCAGCGGGACAGGCAGCATCTCTGGGGAAAAGGAATGCGTGAGACCTTTCTCCAGACACCACCACTGTTATTACAAAAAAAAGCTTAAAAACAAAGACCATGAATCTTTACTTGCTACTTGTAGTGTGACTGTAACTCGTAGATGCACGCTGTAGCCCTCAGTGGGGTGTTTCAACTGAATGAGGCATGTGTTCGTGGCTGTGTCGCTCACTCGAAGGTTGGTGAGAAGGGAGAAGTTGTTTGAACTCTGCGGTGAACAGCCTTGCCCTGGTGCCCAGGCCTGATGTGGTGTCCTCTCTGCCCACATGGAAGGAATGGATTAACCGACTGGCTACCTGCCAGTGAACACGAATATCATTGTTGACTTGTTTCCCCACGTTGGTGTCCAGACAGGGCAGGAGGGTACTTTCACCCACAATCCCAGTCACTGTGCAGGTGGATGGCGACACTGAGGATAAAATAAGGAGAAAATAAGCCAGGGTCTCGTCCACTCATTCTCCCCAGAGATGCTGCCTGTCCCGCTGAGTTACTCCAGCATTTTATGTCTATCTTCGGCTTAAACCAGCATCTGTTAGTTCCTTCCTACATATTTTTTTTAGTTTTGAGATACAGTGCGGAAATAGGCCCTTTGGTCCACCGACTCCCACGCCGACCAGCGATCCCCGCACACTAACACACTAGGGACAATTTACGCCACCAACATCAACAGCCATTTTGTTTGCAGGTGCAGCCTTTTCAAAGCAGTTACCACCACCAAACAATAGCCTTTTTTTATTGCAGTGGAGCATTTTCAAAGCAACCATATTTTCATTTTCAAACCACATTAAGGGCACTCACAGTTGAGTAGACATGTGTTCAGTGTTATTCCGATGTTCAAAGAGACATGACCCTCTCGCTTCCTCCATCTTGTCAGAGACCGAGTGAGACACACCACTTCCGCTCCACCAGCAGGGGGCAGCAGAGAGAAATGGCGAGTTTTTTAAAAAACATTAATATATCTCTGATTTTTTCATCGATGGGAAAAGTCCTCCAGTCCAGTCCAACGGAGGGAGCTCCGAGCGAGGTGACCAAAATTGAAGGTCATAAGTGGTGGCGTTTTCTCGGACGTCACATCGCAGTGAGTCAAAAGCGATCAAGATCTTACTTTAAGTAATATAGATTTCAAAATATACTTTCTTTGAGAAATAAATATATCCAACATATGATGATCCTTACAAGGACTTTCGTCCAACATTCTCGGAGGCTATACATACATTCAATACTGGTTTGCACAGAATCACACAAGTTTACCCCACACCCTTGCCACTCATGTGGCTCACTTGCATGGAATCCCTTCCCTTATTTTGAGGGGCATCTCCACCACACCCTGTCCCCCATGTCCAGCAGCGGAAGGACCCTAGACTCTGGTCCTCCCCCACCGAACATTGGCGTCGGCTGCACCGAGCTTCAGTGCGTCCCTCAGCAAGTACTCCTGCAGTCTGCAGCGGGCCAGTCGGTAACATTCCCCGACGGACATCTCGCTCCGCTGGGGGTGAACAACGCTCGGGTAGACCAAAGAGCGTCTTTCACCGAGTTGATGACCCTCCAGCAGCACTCGATGTCAGTCTCTGAATGCGTCCCTGGGAACAGTCCATAAATCACAGAGTGCTCTGTGACGGAGCTGTTCGGAATAAAATCGTGACAGGGATGGGTCTCCAATTCCTTATATCATTCAACTCCCCTTCTGCTTGTAGATTAGGGTGATGCTGCCCTTCCTCATGGAGTCTGACATGCTGCCGGCTAGAAGCATGTCGTTGTACACTTCCAGCAGGTCTGGGCCCACCCAGTCCCACAGAGCCAAATACAAACTCGGCCGGTAAGCCATCACTTCCAGGAGTCTTTTATTCGAGTCAAAGGAACTGGGATGGAGCCAGTCAGCTCCTCTAGGGTCAGTGGTTGGTCCAGACACTCCCGCTTGCTGTCCTCCAAGACTCCGTGATGGAGGACAGGAAGTTCTGCGCGAGGAGGTGGTGCTGTCTGTGGCCTTTCTGTTTGCACAAATCAGTCTAAAAGGATTTGCAGATCCTCAGCATGTCCATCTGCAAGGATGGATGTTGCCAAAGCCGTCCTCTCCCTTAGGTTGTTCATCACAGAGCTTATGGTTTAAACCAAAGATAGACACAAACTAGCAGGAGGAATCAGTGTCAGGAGGAATCAGAGGGATTGTGGTGTCTATCTTTATGTACTTGTACCCCTCGGTCACCCAGTTCTAAGAATCTCCTTTCATTCACTGTGTACATGCTGGCCTGGGTGAAATGTACAAATGTTGCATTCCATTGAATTAAATTGCAGCTGAGTTTGAGTTTAGTTTATTGTCACGAGTACCGAGGTACAATGAAAGAGTTCTGTAATCGACTCTGCCATTCGCTTGCCCATTTCCCCAGTTGAACTTGACCCTGGTGCAACTATAAACTACCTTCCTCACTGTCCACACCTCCAATTTTGGTGCCATCTACACTTGTATAATCTATATCTCTTCCACACTGCAAACGACGACCACCAGTCCAATTGGTGCCCATTTTTAAATTGGTGAAGAGAGAAGATTGCTCATAGATTGGATGGGAAAAAAATTGACATGTTTATTTTGTCTCTGGAGCGTCAGAGACGGATTGGGAGATCTGTTAGGAAGTAAATAAAATTCCAAGAGCTTTAGTGTTGACAGTCAAACCCTTTATCCCCAGGGTGGAAATGTCAAAGACTAGATTTGGCATAGCTTTCAGGTGAGAGGGTCAAGTTTTTAAAGGCGATGTGGTCGGTTGTGCTGGGCAAGTTGTGTCACACAGAGGGTGGTGGGTGCCTGGAACGCGCTTGCCAGGGGTGGTGGTGGAGGCAGATATGACAGTGCTGTTTGACATGGTAGTGCAGGGATTAGATCGATGTGGATCAAGTGCAGGCAGATGAGATTAGTTTAGCCGGGTATCATGTTGCTGGGCTGAAAGGTCCATCCCTGTGCTGTACTGTTCTATGTTCCACTATCAGCTACTGCTGGGTCCTAAAGAAAATCTGCAGACGATGACGATTCTTGAGTGCACGGAGCAACGATCAGGGAAAAAACGAGTCTAGGTCTCAACTATTACGAGTAATATAGAAGGAACAAGTCCATTGGGCAGCACGGTGGCGCAGTGGTAGAGTTGCTGTCTCACAGCGCCTGAGACACAGGTTCAATCCTGTGACGGCCCATCGCTGTCTGTACAGAGTTTGTACGTTCTCCCCGTGGACATGCGTGGGTTCTCTCTGGAAGCTCGGTTTCCTCGCCACATTCCAAAGTTGTACAGGTTTGTAGGTTAATGAGCTTGGTATAAATGTGAGATTGTCCTAGTGTTATTGTGCGGGGATTGCTGTTGGCACGTACTCAGTGGGCCAAAGGGCCCGTTTTCCAGCTGTATCACTAAACTAAACTTACATTTTACAACTTCCACCATTGTGTAGAAGGAACTGCAGATGCTGGTTTACACCCCCGCCCCCAGAAAACAGATACACTAAATGCTGGAGTAACTCAGCGGGACAGGCAGCATCTCTGGGGAAAAGTGAATGGCGTGAGACCTTTCTCCAGAACCGGTCCACTGTTTATTACAAAAAAAAGCTTAAAAAACAAAGATCATGAATCTTTACCTGCTACTTATAGTGTGACTAACTCGTAGATGCACGCTGTTAGCCCTCAGTGGGGGTGTTTCAACTGAATGAGGCATGTGTACGTGGCTGCGCTTCGCTCACTCAGAAGGTCGGTGAGAAGGGAGAAGTTGCCGTGTTTGAACTCTGCGGTGAACAACCTTGCCTGGGTGCCCAGGCCGACTGTGTGGTCCTCTCTGTCCCATATGGAAGGAATGGATTAACCGACTGGCCACCTGCGAGACAGTAATCACGAATATCATTGTTGGCTTGTTTTCCCCACGTTGGTGTCCAGACAAGGCAGGAGGGCACTTTCACCACAATCCCCATCACTGTGCGGGTGGTGCGACACTGGGGGGAGTAAAATAAGGACAAAATAAGCCAGGTGCCACACGCATTCTCCCCAGAGATGCTGCCCTGTCCGCTGGAGTTACTCCAACATTTTATGAATATCTTCGGCTAGATGAGAAACCAGCATCTGTAGTTCCTGTCCTACACATTATTTTTAGTTTAGAGATACAGCGTGGAAACAGGCCCTTTGGCCACCGAGAGTTTTCCACGTAGCCGACCAGTGATACCCCGCACACTAACTCCACTATCCTACATACACTAAGGACAATTTACGAATTGTTACGGAAGCCAATTAACCTTACTAACATGTACAGTCTTTGGAGTGTGGGAGGAAACAGAGCACACCCGGAGAAAAATGCCACAAGGTTTTCATGAGGGGACCATACAAAACTCGTACACACAGCACCATAGTCTGGATTGATGTCCCTCCGGTCTCTGGCGCTGGTGAGGCAGCAACTTTACTGTGTGCAGCCACCTCTTTTTTCTGATGATAAAAGTATAACATAGAATATTTCTAAGGAACGCAAGTATTGTGGTTAGGCAGCACTGCAGCTCAAAGCCCCCTCTTCATCTCCCCTAGGGTTATTGCGGTTCCGTCTGTCCTAGAGTCATGGCTGCTCTAAGTCTGGGCACTTGTAGTCGAGAACCTTCTGGCCACTGGCAATCCTGTGGATGCGGCTGGGATCTGAAACTATAACTTTGTACCACTCACATGGAGGCGAAGGCTGAAATAACAGAGGCTTGGATGGGCCTCTCCGGGACCATGGGCGTACTTCCCATAGTCTGGGTGTTCCGGGTTGCCCCACCACTGGTGTATGTGTGCTGGGACAGGCTGTCGACACAGAACGATCGAAGTAGAACTGCCTTTTTCGCAAACACAAAAGAGGTGATCCATGCATCTTTTTAGAGTTACAGAGGGAGTTTGGTTTTGCAGCGGTAGAGTTGATGCCTCACAGCGCCAGAGACCCTGGTTTGGTCCTGATTATGGGTGCTGCCTGTTAGGAGTTTGCATGTTCTGCCCGTGACCATGCGGATTTACTCGGGAGCACCAGTTTCTCCACACTCCAAATCTATTCAGGTTTTGTAGGTTAATTGGCTTCTATAAGTATTAAAATGTCCCTAGTAGGGTCCACAGTGTGGGTGGGCGCGAGACTCATGTCGCGCGGCCTCTGCAGTCAGTCTGTTTTTTTTATTTTGTGTCTCGTTTAAGTGTAGTTATAGTGTTTTTCTTTAATTTAATTTTTTGAAGTTGGGTAATGTGTGGGGTGGTTGGGGGAAACTTTTTAAATCTTTTCCCTCATACGGAGGACCCAACCCTTTCTCTGTCGGGTCTCCCGTTGCCGTTGGGGCCTAGCACCGTGGAGCGGCATCAATCGGATCGAATCCTGGGGCTCCAGTCGCGGAGCTGCGGATTTACTCTCCATCGTGGGGCTGCTGCCAGCCTCGGAGTGTGGAGAGCTGTGATGGTGTGCTGCTAGCGGCCTACTCCGGATATTCGGGGAGGCTCCAGCCCAGGCCGTGGACGGTAACACCGGAAGCTCGCGGTTCCCTGTGGGAGACCGCTTTTTGAGCATCCGCAAGCGGCAACTTTCCCCCGCCCGAGTTGCGGTTGAAAAGCCTGGACGGGCCCATACATTTTGCCCGGCACGGCTTTAACAGCCGCGGACTTGCTAGCGCCCGCCAGCGTCCCACGTCAAGACCCGGAGCACGGCCTTATATCGCCCGGTGGAGCCTTAATGTCCGCGGACTTATTTACCATCGCCCACCGGTGCTTTGAAATTTGACACGGGAAGAGAATGGGAGTGCAGGGGGAGAGGAAAGACTTTGCCTTCCATCACAGTGAGGGGAGATTCACTGTGAGGATGTTTGTGACAATTGTGTAGTGTCTTGTTCTTGTTTCTTGTTTGTATGACTGCAGAAACCAAATTCGTTAACTCAATGACGAAAATAAATAGTAATGTATGTAACTGTATGTATGTAGGTTGGTGCTAGTATGCGGGGTGATCTCTGGTCTGTGTGGGACTCCGGTGGGGCCAAAACATACACTGTATCAAGATTTAGTTCATGAAATCAAGCCCCTTGGCCCAACCGATCCCACGCGACCATCGATCGCCCGTTCACACTAATCTGTGTTATCCCAACTTTCTCCATCCCACGCGTACAAATTAGGGGAATTTTTACAGAGGGCAATTAACCTACAACCCGCACATCTTTGATGTGGAGGAAACCGGGGCACCCGGAAAAATTCCACAGGGTTACAGGGAGAACCGTGCAAACACCACACAGGCACACCTGAGGTCAGGGTCGAACCCGGGTCTCTGGCGCTGTGAGGCAGTGTTTTTTAGGCTCATGAAACTAATGGACCTTTTCATAGAAGTGGAAAAGAATTCTTACCTGTTCTGCAACACAAAGCAGCAAATCACATTGGAGCAGCCCAGCCACCCGTCTTGTCCCCTGCAACACAGTGAAATGCATTGATATTTCAAAGGTGGAATCAGTTTACTAGTCACTGACAATATGCCACACGCAAATTGAGGAATAACATCCTCAATTTCGCTTGGCAGCTTACAACAACGTTAGAATATTGATTTCTCTATATTAAGCCCTTTAATATACCCATATAAGTACCTAACTTTAAGGGGTACTGTGTTGTGTACGTTGTTAAAAAAACCCTAATTCTACACTATAATGCAAGTTTACTACTCATGCAATTCTCTTTCGAGTTTAATCACTGCAGTGGATCCGAGATATGTAATCTGCGCATGAAAATCAACAAAGCTTTGGACTCTTCACGGAATCACTCACGTGACCCGAAGTAAAATAGTAAGATTAAATGAGAACTTAACCCGTTTGAAGGGTTGATCTTGATGTTATGAGAGTTACGTTGGTGATTACTTTCCCGCCAACGCCCAACCCTCTCTCATAAAGATAATCTGGTAGTTCTCGATCACTGATCTACTATGTACTTCGGTGTTGTTTATTTGTGATTTCAAACCGCTGCTTTGAGGTTTGGTACGCATGAGCCTGGCGGGCCCACTTCATGTAATCACCACGTAACTCCTCAGAACATCAAGATCCAACGTCCAAAACTGTAAGTCTCATTAATCTTACTATTAATCCACATTATATTGCATCCTGCCCAATTCACCCAACCTACCCACATCACCCTGCAGCCTCATAGCATCCTCCTCGCAGCTCACACTGCCACCCACTTTTGGGTCATCCCGAAAATGACATTACATTCAAGTCCCACTTTTGAACGTTTATTATATATTACAAATAACTGGGTGGCCAACACTGAGCCTTGCGGCACCCTCACTAGTCACTGCCTGCCTTCAGAAGAGGACCCGTTAATCCTACTCTTTGCCTTCCCTGTCTGCAACCAGTTTTTTTATCCCATTCAATACCCTACTCCAATACCACTTGCTCGAAATTTGCAACACTAATCTCTTGCGTGGGACCTTGTCAAAGTTTTTTTGAAAGTCCCATATTTAACAATCCACTGCTCTCACCTTATCCATTCCACTTCCTCAAAAAATTCCCAGAAGAAAAAATTCAAGCAAGATTTGTGTTAAGTACTGTGCAGAAACAGACTTAACACATGCAGGAAAGCGCGCCAGGATTCGTGCAGCACGTTCTTTGGAGGTCGCGTAATGGCCACAAATGGACGGCCAAGTGGGCCAGGCCTTAACTCTATCTGAATGATAGGCTATGGGAAGGTCCCTAATTTAGAAACTTTACTCCTCCTTCTAGTTCTGCAGGAGATCCTCCAAAGTGGATACTGTTCCACTTGCAGCAGCCTTATATGCTGGAGCTTGTAATTGTCACAGACTCCATGCACCCATACGTTTCAGAACAGCTACGATCAGGCATGAGAAATCTGCATGTCTTCACCTGCTTGATAATGCGGCATCCTGCCAGCAAGTCATCCAAAGCGGCCATCAATCTGCTGATCGTAGCAGCATATGAAACAGGGGCTGCCTTGTAAAACTTTGCTTCACTGTTTTCGTCCTTGTGCGACACTTTGGCTTATGGGTTATCCCTTCAGTACTCCACGGTGCTGTTATCAAACAGTTGCCGTGTTTTTTGATTACTTGTGATCATGGCATCTTGTAACTGTGAATACTAAGTGATATAGGCTTAAACCCGTGTGTCTGGCTGGCTAGCTTTGACAGCATCCAGGGTATTTCCCTCACCAGTCTCTTTCCAATAGGCTGGTCACCTTTCATTACTAATACTATGGTCAGCGTTTCTGGCTTCCTGTGAGTTTCGAAGCTGTACCTGTACCGCTGCTTGTCCGTAAATGTCACCTTCTCCGCCTGTGAAGGATTTCAGCTTTGAGGCTACGGGATCTAGGTCTGGGGTCCAACCGAGTTTACTTAAGATTTCTTTCTGTACGATAGTCCATGGACTTCCCAGTGTCAACTTCTAGTTGTACCTGTCTGGCCGTTTCACTATCAAAAGTGGCTGTACACCGGTCAGAGTTCGAGTCAGCTTGTTGATCGATCACCTTCAAGTGGCTCATGGTTTGATAATTCCAGCGGCCACCTCTAAGTGGTTTGCTTTTTGCTGGAAATCGTCCTTCTCTGTCTGGTGAGCTCTAACAGCATCACACTGGCTTTTGGTGGACTGTTCCCAAGCATTCTGAAGCACCTAAATTTTACACTTGCTGGCTCATGCTGCGCCACATCTCCAGTAACTTCTTGAGTATTGCACCTTGTCACTGGATCCCTTGTTGGATTCTTTGATGGACGGAGTAAAATCATATTGATGCCTTACGATTCTTCTTGATTGCTCTATGTCTTGTTTCAGCGACCCTCCATCACTGTCGCCATGTTGACTGCGTCCTCAAGGTTAATTTCGGTGACCCAACAGTTTCCGCTGAATGTTAACATCTGCACACCTACCACCAACCTATCCCTTACATATCTCCAGTTCCTTAAAATTACACCCATCACTTTAACAGTCGAAGCCTTGCAAGAACGAGGGATTGCTTCATTTGCGGGGTGGTGGCATGTACTAAAACGATATTTTTGCACTATTTCCGTTGGTCTTGGCAAGAAGTGAGCAGTAAAAGCCTCCCTTACATTCCATGAACGTTTTACTAGCGGGCTTAGCTGGCTGCCGCAATGCCCATAGGGTGTGATAACCCTTTGCTTCTAAACGTAAGGAACAATGCTCTTGCTTTCTCTTCTGGTATGAAATTATTTTAGACGTGACCTGCTCAAAAGACCTCAGTACCATTCCTCAAAAGGACATCCAGATTCTAGAATGGCACAATTCCCTACTATTAGATTAGCCATGGTAACACTGTTGATTTATATACTTACTCTGGTAAACAACGTGCCGACCACTTACACAACGGTCTCTGAAAAAATGCAAATCCCTTTACAAAATCAATGAGCAGTTTATCCACTAATTTCACTACTAATATTTCTCATATAACTAATTCGAATTATACTAATATACCAATATAATAATATTACTAATATAATAATCGATTTATACCAACGATACTATATATAATATGTACATAAATAATAATATACCAATATATTTCAAGCCAATACATGCAATGCATCACCAGATAGCACTCTAATTATTGTTAACAATACATTAAAATTGTAAGTCTCAGCTTTTTACGATAAATTCCCACCGTCTCGACTTGACGTATCCGGACTCCCGGTGCAATCGGATCTTCTCGGGGCTGTCCTCATGGGCTGGCTTTGCTGCTTGACGGGCTGCACCCTTTTTTTTTTTTTTTTTTTTTTTTTTTTATTTTTTTTTGTTTGTTTACCCCGATGTTCCCCCGTCGTTTAATCCACCGGCGCTGGCACTCGGAGACTCGGCTTCTCTCGTTGGTGGTAGTTCGGCCGGTGGCTGCACGGCACTAGACACCATTGTACGCTGGGGCGGTTTTCTGGACTTGGCGTTGGCATGCAGGGCACTGGAAAGCGTTTTCAGATAAGCAACCACCGTCGTTGTTCCTGTTTGCTGGGCTTCTAGTATCTAGCTGCACTGCCCCCGCTACAGCACTGCTTGTTGCTTGCCGATTTGTGCATACCCTTCCAACTTTTTGCGCGCCAAATACCTACATTGTCTTAGCTTTCTGTTTCGGATCTTGAGGAAACCCTCAAAACTATCGCAATTCTGTTCCTGCCACGGAATCGACATCCTCCGTCTCCAAATTGTTAGGCATTGATCTGGAAATCGAACTTAAATAAGAGTCGGAACACACAGGTTACTTACAAGCTACTTTTTTTTGAGGGTTTTTTTTAAAAATTGAAATCGCCATTTTTGAGCCTCTTGCTGAATTAGACCGATCCTGTCACTGCTACCAAATGCGCTGCTACTAAATCTTTATTAATGATCTCAAGCACCTTCCCACTTCGGATTATGGCTAACGGTCTATAATCCCCTTTTTTTCCTCTCCCTCCCTCCTTTCGTCACAAAGTGAGGTTACATTAGCTAACCCTCCAGTCCACAAGGGTTTCCTGATCCAGAGTCGGGAAACACTGGAAAATGATCACCAATGCACTCACAATTCCTAGACCAAACTTTCTCGAGTACTCTGGGATGCAGACCATCAGGCCCTTGGTGGGATTGCCTTCAGTCCCCCAACAGTTACCCACACCATTTCCTGACTAATGTGTAATCCTTCAGTTCCTCCCTCCCACTAGATCCTCGGTGGAAAGCATTCAAAAAAGGAAAAGGCAGATGAGTTTGAACAGTACTTTGGATCTGTCTTTCGCTAAGGAGGACACAAACAATCTTCCTGATATATAGTGGCCAGAGGGTCTGGGGGTGACAGAAGAACTGAAGAAATCCACAATTATGCAGAAATGGCTGCACCGCTTACGTTGTGTCCCCCCGTTATCACCGAGCTGAAGCCGGAGGACTCGCTTCTCGTCTTGGTGGTGGTTTCAGTCGGCCGTGGGCTGCACTGCACTGGTCACTCACTCGACGTCGGTGGCGGTTTCTGGACTTGGCCGTGGGCTGCAAGGCACTTTAAAGCGTTTAATGTAAGCCAACCACGCGTCGTTGTCAGCTTGCTAGGCTGCTAGCTCAAGCTGCGCATCCCCGCCACAGCACAGCTTGTTGCTGGCGATCGTGCGACCCCATCCACCTTTTTGCTTGGCCCAAAAACAACGAGTCTTTCACTTTCTGTCCATTCTTGAGAAAAGCCTCAAACAACAACAATTCTGTTTCCGTCTAACGAAATCGACATCCTCGTCGCCAAATTGTTATGATTGTGCTGGCAAAGGACTTAAATACAACACGAACACACAGGTAACTTAACAATATTCTGGTGTAGAAACTCGCCAACTTGAGACACTGTGCACATGCGTACAATTGCGGCAAGACATTTCCAATATGCTAAACAAATTCTCATTCACAACATTTCCCCCAACATAAATCCATGCTGACTTAACCAGATCCTGTCGCTGCTACCAAATCGCTGCTATTAAATCTTTATTAATGATCTCAAGCACCTTCCCCACTTCGGATGTAAGGCTAACAGTCTATAATTCCCGTTTTTTCTCTCCCTCCCTCCTTTCTCACAAAGTGAGGTTACATTAGCAACCCTCCAGTCCACAGGTCTGATCCAGAGTCGGGAGAACACTGGAAAAATGATCACCAATGCATCCACAATATCCTAACCAACTTTCTCGAGTACTCTGGATCAGACCATCAGGCCTTGGGATTGCTGTCTGTTCGTCCCAACAGTAACGCCAACAACCCATATTCCTACAAATGAGGATTCCCTTCAGTTCCTCTCCTCCCACTAGATCCTCGTGAAAGCATTCAACAATGAAGTGGCAGATGAGTTGAACAGGTACTTTGATCTGTCTTCACTAAGGAGGACACAAAAATCTTTTTTCGCTTCCCTGATATAGTAGTGGCCAGAGGGTCTGGGGTGACAGAAGAACTGATGGAAAATCCACATTAGCAAGGAAAAGGTGTTTTGGATAGACTGGATGGGACTGAAGCTGATGAATCCCCAGGGCCCGGTGATCAGCATCCAGGTACTAAGGAAGTGGCCTCAAGAAATCGTGATGCATTGGTGATAATTTACCAATGTTCTATAGGCACAGGCTAAGGATCAGTTCTGTGAATTGGAGGGTACATGTTATCCCACTATTTAAGAAACGCGGGAGGGAGAAAACTGAATTAAAGACCAGTTGGCCTACATCGAGGTGGGGAAGATGCTGGCGTCAATTAAATAAAAGATAAATAGACGAACATTGGACAGAGTTAACAGGATTGGTCCCAGTCAGCATGGATTTACGAAGGGGATATCAAGCTTGACTAACTCGTAAAAGAAACTTTTGAAGATGTAACTATGAAAATGGACAAGGGAGAGCCAGTGGTGTAGTGTTACCTGGACTCAGAAAGGATTGTTAAGATCCCACATCGGAGATTAGTGGGCAAAATAAGGGCACATGGTATTGGGGGTAGAGTGCTGACATGGATAGAAAGTTTAAAAGAATGAACTGCAATAAGCTGTAGAATCTAGGGTACAACAAAAAGCGGAGAAACTCAGCGGGTGCCAGCAGCAACTAAGGAGCGCAGGAGATAGGCGACGTTTTCGGTCGAGACCCTTCTACAGACTGGTCAGGTGAACAGGGAAACGCGAGATATAGACGGTGATGTGGAGAGATAAAGGAACAATGAGTGAAAGATATGCAAAAAAGGAAAGGAGAGAAGGGACCAAAAGCATTGATAAGCCTGTTTTGGTGCGTGAAAATGAGAAGCAGGTGCGATCTGGTGGGGGGATGGAATAGATATAGAGGAATGACAGGGCCGAGGGCTGAAGTGAGAGGTAGGAAGGTGAGGAACACAAGTGGGGTTAACAGAATTGAGAAAATTCAATATTCAAGCCAAAGATGCAGACTCCCCAAAGCGGAATAATTAGTGCTGTTCCTGCCAGCTGGCGGTGTTGCTCACTCTTGGCCGTGGAGGAGGCCCAGGACCAAGAGGATCGGGATGTGAATGGGAGGGGTAGTTTGGAAGTGAATGAGCCACCGGAGTCGGGTTGGTTATTGGCGGTACCGAGGCGGAGGTGTTCGCGAAGCGATCGCCAAGCCTCCGCTGGACTCACGCATATAGATTCATCTGCATCTGGAGCGCGGATGCATTAGATGAGGGGGGGGGTTTGAGGATGTGCAGGTGAACCTCTGTCGGACCTGAAGGCTGCTTGGGTTCCCTGAAAGGGAGTGGAGGGGAGGTGAAGGGACCAAGTGTTTGCATTTCTTGCGGTTGAGCAAGGGAAAGTGCCCAGGGGAAAGGGGTAGATGGGAGGGGAGGGAGGAATGGACAAGGGAGTTGCGGAGGGAGCGGTCTTGCGGAAGGCAACGGGGGGAGAAGGGAAGATGGGCGGGTGAGGGTCACGTTGGAGGTGGGCGAAACTGGCAGGAGGACTATATGATGTATTGCCGGCTGTGGTTAAAGGTGATTGACCAGGACTCTGCCTGTTTGCTAGTGGGGGGAATGGGGAGCGAGGGCAGTGTTGCGTGTCTGGATGAGACCCTGGTGCGATGCCCATCAATAGTTGGGGGAGTGGAATCCCCGTTACTCTGAATAATGAGGCCCAGGTGTGATGGGACCTGGTGTGGCACACCTCATCCTGGTAGCAGATGCGGCGTAGACGGAGGAATTGTGAAAGGGATGGAGTCCTTACAGGAAGCAGGGTGGGGAGAAGAGTCGTCCAGGTAGCTGTGGGAGTCAGTAGTTTGTAGTGTAAGTCGGTCAGGACGTATCACTGCAATAGAGATGGTGAGGTCAAGGAATGGTAGGGAAGTGTCGGAAATGTCCAAGTGTATTTGGAGGTCCGTATGGAAGATTGGTGGTGAAATGCATGAATCGTCCAGTTGTGTTTAGGTGCAGAGGTGCACGCAAAGCATCCGTCGATGTACGAGGAGAGGTCGGGATGGGGCCCTGGTAGCGCCGAGAACAAGGATTGTTCGACTACCCAACAAAGAGGCAAGCCGTAGCATGGGGCCCATGCGAGTCCCCATAGCTACGCATAGTGAAATGAGTAAATGGGAGGAATCAAAAAGACGTTATTGAGGGTGAGGACCAACTCCTGCTAGGAGGAGGAGGTGTCAGTGAACGGGTATGGGTTTGCTCCTCTGGATCGACAGAAGAACGAGGGCTTTGAGACCGTCCCTGGAGTGGAGGTAGTTGTAGAGTGACTGGACGTCCATGTAAAGATTAGAGGATGGGGGCCTGGAGAATGAATGCACGGAGCCGCCGAGAGTGTCCTTAGGTGTCTTGACAAAGTGGGTAGTGATATTAACAAAGGGGGATAGGATGCGTCAAGGTAAGTGGAAAGTGTCGTGGGGCACGAACAGGCAAGAGACAATTTGTCTGCCAGGGCAGTCGGGTTGTGGATTTTGGAGAAGGTACAATCGTGCGTTCGGGCTGGGAACGAAAAGTGGATAGAGAAGTGTTGCATACAGAAACAAAGAGTAGGGATTCGGGTCCCAATCAGAATGTCAGGCCGTGACAGTGGGGTACGCAGACCTCTGTGCTGGGACCGCAAATGTGCAACATAGCAGCGGCAGAGTGATTGTGGGATAGAAAGATACAAAGTAACCTAGCAAATTTGCAAGCTGACACAAAGCTGGGTGGCAGCGTGACCAGTGGAGGATGATCTGTGAGAATGCATGTGGACTGGACAGGTGGAGAGTGGCAGATGCATGCAGATAATTTAATGCCGATAAATGTGAGGTTATCCACTTTGGGTAGCAAAACAGGAAGGCAGATTACTATCTAAATGGCATCAAGTTGGGAAAAGGGGAAGTAAACGGATCTGGGGGACCTTGTTTCATCAGTCTTTTGAAAGTAAGCATGCAGGTACAGCAGCATGAGAAAACGAATGGCATGTTGGCCTTTATAACAAGAAGGAATCGAATATAGGAGGGCAAAGAGGTCCTCTGCAGTTAGTACAACCCTAGTGAGACCACATCTGGGCAGTATTAGTGGCAGTTTGTGTCGCCCCTAATTTGAGGAAGGGCATTTTTGGCTGTTGAGGGAGCGCAGCATAGGTTTTCCCATGTTACTTCCCGGGATGCGGGACTGTCATATGCTGAGAGAATGGAGCAGCTTGGCTTGATAACACTCGAGTTTAGAAGGATGACAGGGGACTCTCAATGAAAGTTACAATAAGATTGTTTAAGGCTTTGGACAACGCTAGAGAGGCCAAAACAAAATTCCCGATGGTTGGGGACGTACCCTCCCCTGGGCCACAGTTTTTAGAATAAGGAGTAAGCCATATTAAGACAGAGACGAGAAACCCTTTTTCTCACAGAGAGTGGTGATCTGTGGACTTCTTTACCCTGTCACAGGGCGGTGGAGGCAGGATTCTCCTAGGATAGCTTTCAAGAGAGAAACTAGATAGGGCTCATAAAATAAGCGGAGTCAGAGGATATGGGGAGAAGGCAGAAACGTGGTTACTGAGGAGAATTGTGTAGTGAGTTGGGGATGATCAGCCATGATCACATGAATGGCGGTGCTGGATCGAAGGGCCGAATTGGCGAATGGGAGGCCTACCTACTACCTCTACTCACCTGCACCTCTTGAATATTGTCTCTCTCAACACAAAGTAAATTTTGCAACTGAAACCACAATTCCACTGGCACAGGAACACGGGTTTCTGAAGCCCGACCACAGTATCCATTTCTACCCACTCCTTTCGCTCAGCCTAGCTTTCCAATTAATCGCTGAAGACCTCTTGCCAGACACTCGAGATGGCTTCTCAAGCAACTTAGAAAAGCCGCCTCCGTGCGTAACAAACACTGCACATCCACTCTGGCCTTGCCTTTCCCCTCCACCAGCCAGTTCAGCCATCCTGCTTGCTGCCTCTCCTCCTCAGCCTTAAACCTGGCTCGTGACAAATCCACAAAGGCCTTGTCATTACCTCTGGCGGTACCCACGCACCCCCTGACCCATCCAGGCACACTAGCGACAGACAGACAGACGCCTTGCCAATACACAGCCCGCATGCGCCGGCCGCCCCTCCCGTCCCCTCCCCAGCCCCCGACCACCCCCCCGCCGCGCCCCCCCCACCACGACCCTCCCCCCCCCCCCTCCCCCTTTTTTCTTGCGCCGGGGGGGGGGGGGGGGGGGGGGGGTGGGCCGCCCTACCCCCGTCCCCCCCCCCGCTCCCAGAACGTGCGGCCAGGTCTTTCTGTCGGAATGGGGACGGGTGCGCCACATTGACCAAACCATGGCTCTGCCCTCCGGCCGCTCATTGGTGCAAAGGCGCTAAATTCACCCCTGCCCCGGTCAGAGAGTGAGTGAGTCCTACCTTAGCGGTGTGTGTGGCTCGCTGTGGTTGACGTGCATCTCAGTCTCTCCTCTTCAGACGGAAGTCACCCCGATTGTAGCGACTTGAGCGGCAATTGTGAGTTTGAAGAATTTGCTGAAGAATTCTTTTCTCCTTCCCAGAAGTTTGGGTTGAAATGCGTCCTCTTTTCCCTTGAAAAGTATCCACTGGTGAAATAAAGGAAGCAAAGTATTGAACTTGAGTGCAGACTCCCGTCAACACAGGGCGCGCACGCAGAGTGAGAGAGGGCAGCAGGCAGACCCCCATGCTGCTTTTAGAGCAAGCACCAGGAGGCATTTTTGTCTCTTCTTTTGAACTTTGAAAATTCTCCCAAAAGGGAAGTGCACCGTTCCCAGAGGCACTGCAATACTGGGTCGATGCGTGGAGTGGACGGAGCAAGCCCCTATTCCATCTCCCTGTTCCAAAAATCAATTTAATATATGGTCCCTAGATAAGGGACGTATCAGAATTAAACTGATAAGAAACAGATACTTTTTTTTTTTTATTTCAAAATATACTTTATTCAATGATAATATATACAATACATTAACCTTGCTGAACAATCCATCCGACATTTTCGGAGGCTGTACAATAGATCAATTACAGTTTAGACATTTTCTTTTTCCCAAGTTTCCACAAATCAGACCCCCACCTCATGCCACAATGGCGTGGGATACCTTCCCCTGATATTGAGGGGGCGTCTCCACATTACTGTACCCCCCATGTCCAGTAAGGGCGGAAGGGCGTTAGACACAATACTGTACCCCCATTGTCCAGCAGCGCTCAACGCTACTCGATAGACAGTGCCCTCCCCCACACCTTGACCTCACTGCTCAGTGCAACATTACCCCCTGACGTACTCGTAGACTGTGCAGGTGGCTGACCAGCCATGCGGCGGTACTCCGCAGGCGGCAAACATTCCCTGACGGACATCTCGGCTGGGGTGCGTGAACAATGCTCGGGCGACCAAAGGGCGTCTTTTACCGAGTTGATGACCCTCCAGCAGCACTCGATGTCAGTCTCTGAATGTGTCCCTGGGAACAGGTCCGTAAATCACAGAGTCCTCTGTGAACGGAGCTGTTCGGGATAAAGCGTACCAGGGACCCTTGCATTTTTCTCCAGACTCTTTTAGCAAACCCACACTCTGTGAAGAGGTGGGCAAACCGTCTCCTCGCCATAGCAGCCGTCCCGAGGGGACAGCGTGCGCTGGTAGTGAGGTTCCCGACGGTGCAGGAAGGATCTGACTGGGAGGGCTCCCCTCACCGCCAGCCAAGCCAGGTCTTGGTGCTTGTTGGTGAGTTCTGGCGATGAGGCATTTTGCCAGACGCGCAGGGCAGTTGGTCTCAGGAGTCTGCTGACTTATGCGACCAGCCGCCACCGGGTCATAGAGTCCTTTCCCTGCAGTGCCTGCAGGACATTCTGTGCTGACCACTGCCCGATGGACATGTGGTCAAAGGGTTGGTGTCCGGAAGAACCCTTCCACCGACGACAGATGGGGCGGCAATGTCCAGCTGACTGGCACATTGCGTGGCACCTGCGCCAGGCCCATCCTCTCACAAACACCGGGGACAGGTAGAACCTCAGCAGGTAGTGATCACTTGGTGCCCACGTGCCTTGGCTCTACACTCCGCCTGATGCAGCCACACACGAAGGTGGCCATCAGAATGAGGGCGACGTTGGGCACGCTTTTACCCTCGTTGCTGCCGACTGTACATTGTGGTTGGCCCGTCGCACCCGGTCCATGCCACTCGACCCCCAGATGAAGTGGAAGATGGCCGGGTGATCCCTGTGGCGGAGTATGAGGGAGGGACAGGCCACACTTGTGCCAAGTACAGCAGGCCCGAGAGCACCTCACATCTGATGACCAAATTCTTTCCCGTTATGGGAGAGGGAGCGTTGCCTCCACAGCTCCAGCTTCCTCCCCACCCTGGCTATCCGCTCCCAGCCAATTTTTGTTTACATGCCTCAGCCCCCCCGATACCAGATCCCCAGCACCTTCAAGAAGTCAGGCTTGAAGGTGAAGGGGACGGAAGATCTGTCAGGCCAGTTGCCATAGAGCATGGCCTCGCTCTTCCTGCGGTTCACCCTGGCTCCCGTGGCCGACTCAAACTGGTCGCAGATACTAATCAGTCAGCGAACCGACCCTGGATCCGAGCAGAACGACAGCGACATCGTCCATGTACAGGGAGGTCTTTACTTGAATGCCCACACTTGCCCTGGCAATGTCACTCCTCTTATGCCGCATCCTTCCTGATGGATTCAGCAAAAAGGTTCAATACAGCAGACAAACAAGACAGGTGAGAGAGAGGGCAACCCTGCCTAACTCCAGAACTACAGGGAAACTGTCTGATTCCCACCCCATTGATTTGGACTGCACTACGGATGTTGGTGTAGAGCAGTTTGATCCAATTTCTGATTCCCTCCCCAAAAAACCCATTTTGGAGAGCAACGTCCCTCATGTACGTGTGCGAAATCCTGTCGAAGGCCTTCTCCTGGTCCAAGCTGACTAGGCAGGCATCCACCCGTCTGTCCTGCAACGTAGGCGATGGTATCTCTCAGCAACGCTAGGCTGTCTGAGATTTTCCTGCCAGGTACAGCACAGGTTTTGGTCCGGGTTGGATCACACCTGTCCCAGAGCAGACTTGACCCGGTTGGCGATGGCCTTGGACAGGATTCTTGTAGTCCACATTCAAGAGTGTTATGGGTCTCCAATTCTTTATGTCCTTCAACTCCCCCTTCTGCTTGTAGATATAGGGAGGATGTTGCCCTTCCTCATGGAGTCTGACATGCTACCGGCCAGAAGCATGTTGTTGTACACTTCTAAGCAGGTCCGGGCCCATCCAGTCCCACAGAGCCAAATACAACTCAGCCGGTAAGCCATCGCTTCCGGGAGTTTTATTCGAGTCAAAGGAACGGATGGATTCCAGTCAGTCTCCTCTAGGGTCAGTGGGTTGGTCAGACTCCCTCCCGCTTGCTGTCCTCCAAGACCTCCGTGATTGAGGACAGGAAGTTCTGGGAGGAGGGTACTGTCTGTTGTGTCTTTTGGTCATACAAATCTGTGTAAAGGATTTGCAGATCCTCAGCACGTCTGTCTGTGAGGATGCTACCGTGCCGTCTCCTCCCTAAGGTGTTCATCACATAGCTCCCCCTGTGAACCTTATGGAAGAAGAAACGTGAGCACGTTCACATCCTGCTCCACATGGCGGACACGCGATCCTAGATCGGAAGATGATCTTGGAGGATTCAGAGGTGAAGAGCTGAGCTTGCCGGTCCTTCAACTCTCTTAATTTCCTCCCTCACATCCACCCCGCTCGACTGCGAGAAGGAGCAGTTGCTGCAAATCTGTCTGGAGTTGGCACAATTCCCTCTGACTCTTGTCTTGCTCTCTGACCCCTTTAATTATGAAGAACCTCTTTAATGTTCTCCTTGGTTGCTTCCCACCAGAGTGTGGGGGAGTCAAAGAGGGGCTATCACCGTTCTCCAACATGCGTAGTCCCTCTTTAGCTCCTCGACATTCTCTGGGGGTCAACAGTTTCTGTGTTTAACTTCCACGTCCCTCTGCCTGCCTTCCGGTCCTCCGGTAAGGTGACAGGAAGCCTGAAGAAGGCAGTGGTCGGAGCAGTAAAACACTGGCGTGAGTCAGTGTGTCTCACCGTGACGGCCTTCGTCGTGAAGTCGAAGTCTATCCCGGGATCGGGCTAAACGTTCGATCTCGACCAAGTGAACTGCGGCTGGGGACCCGCCTGAGGGTAGCTGAAGCGTAGTCACGCAGCTTTGCGTTTTTACATCTCCATCCAGAAACTTGGACGTGCTGTCCAGGTCAGCTGTCGGCACTGCCGGATCGTCCAGCCGCATCAATGATGATGCAGTTGAAAGTCCGCCAGAACGAGCTCTGCCGGACGTGGCCAGTCAGCACTGGGAGCTGCTGGAGACGGCCAGGCCGCGTCGCTCTGATGTGGGCGAGGCATACACATTTATAGCGGATCGGAGAGCACGAGGTTACATAACATCACCACGAGGAGGGACGCCCTCCAACCAATTCCTTGTCTCAGTGAAGGTGATAGTTCCCTCCCGCGCAAAATCCCCAGGTCCGGAGCACGACAGTCATTCCCCGGACCACCAACAGACGTCCGTGGGGCCACCATCGCGACCACCTCGAATAGCAGCGGAGGTGTGGCAGCCCGCATCCTGAAGAAAGTCACATCTGCCTTGACCTTGGCCAGGTACTGTAAGGCATTAACACATCGCGCAAAGGATCAAACTTCAACTGGTAAGTTTCTCGTTTATTCTTACTATTTTATTTCGGAGTCCACGTGAGTGACTACGTGAAGATTTCAAAGGCTCTGTGATTTTTTCATGTGTGGACGTTCCATGCATCACACACTGCATCAGTGAAGTGCTAATTTTAATAATGCATTCTAGACATGACATAGGCATAGAATGTTGATGCTTTATGGACACATAGTGATTAGAAACAAATAGAACATTAGGCTGCAGGAGTAGCCATTCAGCCCTTCGGCCTGCACCGCCATTAATATGATCATGGTGATCATCCAACTCAGTATCCCGTACCTGCCTTTATTCTCTCCATACCCTATGTTCCCTTAGCCAAAGGGCCCACATCAATCTCAATCTTAAAATATAGCCAATGAAAATGGCCTCAACTACCCTCTGTGGCAGAGGCAGTTCCAGAGGAATCACCACTCTCTGTGTGAAAAAAGTCTTTCTCATCTCGGTCTTAAAGGATTTCCCATATCCTTAAGCTGTGGGACCCCTAGTCCTGGGACTTCCCCAACATCGGGAACAATCTTCCTGCATCTAGCCTGTCCAACCCCTGAGAATTTTGTAAGTTTCTATAACGAGGTTCCCCTCTTAATCTCCTAAATTCCAGAGAGTAGAAACCAAGTCTATCCAGTCTTTCTTGCGTCATAAGCAGTTCCTGACATCCCAGGAATCAGTCTGGTGAACCTTCTCTGCACTCCCTCTATGGCAATAATGTCCTTCCTCAGATTTGGAGACCAAAACTGCACGCAATACTCCAGGTGTGGTCTCATACCAAGGACCTGTACAACTGAAGTAGTAAACCTCCCTGCTCCTGTACTCAAATCCTTTTGCTATGAAAGCTAAACATACCATTCGCTTTTTTCACTGCCTGCTGCACCTGCATGCCTACTTTCAATGACTGGTGTACCATGACACCCAGGTCTCGCAGCATCTCCCCTTTTCCTAATCGGCCGCCATTTAAATAATAGTCTGCTTTCCTGTTTTGCCACCAAATGGATAACCTCACATTTTATCCACATTATACTGCATCTGCCAAACATTTGCCCACTCACCCAGCCTATCCAAGTCACCTTGCAGACTCACTAGCATCCTCCTCACAGCGAACACAGCCCCCCAGCTTAGTGTCATCGCAAACTTGGAGATATTGCCTTCAATTCCCTCATCCAGATCATTAATATATATTGTAAATAAGCTGGGGTCCCAGCACTGAGCCTGCGGTACCCCACTAGTTACTGCCTGCCATTGTGAAAAGGACCCGTTTACTCCTACTCTTTGCTCCTGTTTGCAGCCAGTTCTCTATCCACATCAATACTGAACCCCTAATACCGTATGCTTTAAGTTTGTTTGATTGAAAATAGTTACCTCCTACAACCCGGGAGGAACTATAACACAGGCCTACAAAGAGTTGCAAATACCTCTGGTCTGGCAAAGGGTATTTCTAATGTTTGGAATCGTTCGTTAGCAACCATCCTGCAGAGCCAGCCGCCAGGATGTGGTCCCGCGAACGTCCATCCCTGCTGCTGATATAGTTGCAGCTCGGGTGGAGTGAGACTTGTATGTCAGTGTTCACTCCTGTTATCCCAGAACCCATATTAACCACGGGCGATGGTCTGTAGTGAAATTCTCTTATGAGGCTTCATGTGACTAACAATTCATTGCTAGTGCAGAGTACCCTAAGGCTCTAGTGACCTTCCACATACTGGTGTGGTGTGTGGCCACATACAACCGAAGGTCCATGGGATATGCCAGCAATTCTAGTTTGACCTAATGTCCCTGGCGTATTCTGCTAATTAGGTCATAACATAATGTAATTTCCCTGCAGAATAATCATCTTGTCAGTCCACCGCTAGGCAAAACTGGGACCGTGTTGTGCTGACTCAGCACCATGAGCAATAACCACTTGGTTAAAGTGTGCCGATGAGGACGCATAGATGTTTCCAATGTTAACATCCCAATCCTCTGCGTACTTGGCCTGAGGGGTGCCGAGCCTGAATATGCTGAGAAGTCGCGCGAGACATGAACGGCACAGGTAATGGCGCTCTTTAATGATTGTCAACATCCCATATGAGCTGAACTTCAAGACGTCAGTCTGATCCGTGTCAACTTATGTGTTAACAAATACTGCTCCTTCCTTCCCATCCCTGTGAGGGAGGTACAGTTTGTCAAGCAGCTTTGGTGCTATCCCTGCAATTGCAGACACCTGCCCCCCCCCCCCCCCCCCCCTCCTCACCCTCAGCACGTCCGCCATAGTTTGGTTTGAACAATTCTTAGCCGCAGGAAGCGGTCATTGTGTTGACCCAGTCTGTAAGTCAATGAATTGATTTAGAGAGAGGGAGTATGCAGAGGATGCTTTACACCCCACCCGGTCCATGGCTAACCAGCCATTTATGTACCTGGGGCCACCCACCCCCTGCATGGCACTGGAAAGCAATAGAAAGCGTTTAAGGTAAGCAAACCACCGTCGTTGTTCAGCTTGCTAGGCTGCTAGCTTCTAGCTGCGCAGCTTGGCCCGCCACAGCACTGCTTCTTGCCTGGCGACTCGTGCGTTCCCGTTTCCAACTTTGAAACGGGAACGCAAAACTCTGCTCATGCTCACCTGGCCTTGCCTTTCCCCTCCACCAGCCAGTCAGCCACCTGCTTGCTGCCTCTCCTCCTCAGCCTTAAACCTGGCTCGTGGCAAATCCACAAAGCCTTGTCATTACCTCTGGCGGTACCCACGCACCCCCTGACCATCCAGGCACACTAGCGACAGAACAAACAGACGCCTTGCCAATACACAGCCGACAGCGCAGTGCGCCGGCCGCTCTCCCGTCCCCGCTCCCAGAACGTGCGGCCAGGGCTTCTGTCGGGGGGACGGGTGCGCCACATTGACCAAACCATGGCTCGCCCTCAGCCGCTCATTGGTGCAAAGGCGCTAAATTCACCCCTGCCCCGGTCAGAGAGTCAGCGAGTCCTACCTTAGCGGTTCGTGTTTGGTGCTAAGTCCTACCTTGAGCCGGCAAATGTGACATTGAAGAATTTGCTGAAGAATTTTTTTTCTCCTTCCCAGAAGTTTGGGTGTTGAAATGCGCCTTTTTTTCCCTTGAAAAGTATCCACTGGTGAAATAAAGGAAGGCAAAGTATTTGACTTGAGCAGTCCGTCAACACAGACAGAAAAACACACGCTGCACACAGACGCAGAGTGAGATAGGAGCAGCAGGCAGACCCGCATGCATAGCTTTTTAAGCAAGCACCAGGAGGCATTTTTGTCTTTTCTTTTTGAACTTTGAAAATCTCCCAAAAGGGAGGTGCACCATTCCCAGAGGCACTGCAATACTGGGTCGATGCGTGGAGTGGACGGAGCAAGCCCCTATTCCATCTCCCTGTTCCAAAAGTCAATTTAATATATGTCCCAGATAAGGGATGTATTCAGATATTAAACCGATAACAGATTTTTTTTTTTTTAATTTCTAAATACACTTTATTAATTTAATAAATATATACAATACATGAACCTTGTGGAAAATCCATCCGACATTTTAGGAGACTATACAAATTGATTCAATACAGTTATATATATTTTTCTCCAAATTCCACAAATCTGTCCCCCACCCGTGCCACTCATGTGGCCCACTGGCGTGGGATACCTTCCCTTATTTTGTGGGACGTCTCCACCATACCGTGCCCCCCCCATGTCCAGCAGCTGGAAGGACCCTAGACTGTGGCCCTCCCCCACCGAGCCTTGGCCGTTGGCTGCACCGAGCTTCAGTGCGTCCCTCAGCACGTACTCCCTGCAGTCTGCAGCGGGCCGAGTCGGCCACATTCCCTGACGGACATCTCGCTCTGCTGGGTGGTGAACAACGCTCGGGCTGACCAAAGGGTGTCTTTCACCGAGGTGATGACCCTCCAGTAGCACTCGATGTCAGTCTCTGAATGTGTCCCCTGGGAACAGTCCGTAAATCACAGAGTCCTCTGTGATGCAGCTGTTTGGGATAAAGCTTACCAGGGACCCTTGCATTCTTCTCCAGACTCTTTTAGCAAATCCACACTCTGCAAAGAGGTGGGCAACCGTCTCCTCTCCACTAGCACAATTCCCTCTGACTATCTTGCTCTCTGAACCCCTTTAACTATGAAGAACCTCTTAATGTTCTCAATATTTTTCTCAATTCTGTTAACCCTTGCTGTCTCCTTCCCTTCCCACCTCTCCCTCAGCCCCTCGGGCCCTGGCATTCCCTCTATCTCCCTGCCCCACCCTAGTCGCACTAACTTCTCATTTTCACACCACAAACAGCTTTACAATGGCTTGTTCCCTTTATCATCGATACTTTTTTTGCATATCTTTCATTCATTGTTCTTTATCTCTCCACATCACCGTCTATATCTCTCGTTTCCCTGATCCCTGACCAGTCTGAAGAAGGGTCTCGACCCGAAATGTCGCCTATCTCCTTCGCTCCTTAGATGCTGCTGCACCCGCTGAGTTTCTCCAGCATTTTGTGTAACCCTCGATTCTCCAGCATCTTGCAGTTCCTTCTTTAAAACTCTTAATGTTCTCCTTGGTTGCTTCCCACCAGAGTGTGGGGGAGTCAAAGAGGGGCTTCACCGTTCTCCAACATGTGTATTCCTTCTTTAGCTCCTCAACGTTCTCTGGGGGTCAACAGCTTCATGTTTAACTTCCACGTCCCTCTGCCTACCTTCTGGTCCTCTTGTAGGTGACAGGAAGCCTGAAGGAGGCAGTGGTCAGAGAAGAACACTGGCGTGAGGTGGGTGAGGCATACACATTAATCAGCCGGAGCGGAGAGAACCACGGTACATAGCATCCACCATGAGGAGACCCCCCCAACCACCTCCCTGACCTCAGTGATGGCAAAGTTCCCTCCCCGCAGCAAGATCCCCAGGCCAGAAACGCGACAGTCATTGCCCCCAGACCACACTGATGGTCCATGGGGCCACCATCGCGACCACCTCCGATAGCAGCGGAGGTGTGGCAGCCCGCACTCCTGGAGAGAAAAGTCACATCTGCCTTGACCTTAGCCAGGTAATACAATACAATATTTTTATTCCATGTCATTTTAACCTCAGTGAGCCTCAAACGAAACTCCATTTCCACAGCCATACAAAGACAAAGACAATTCCTACAAAACATTACAAACAATTCAATTTACCACAAACATCCATCACAGTGAATCTCCTCCTCACTGTGATGGAAGGCAAAGTCTTTTCTCTCCCCTGCACCATTTTTCTCCCGATGTTGCAGCCCCCGGCAGGCGTTGGAATGTCCCGCGGCGGTTAAAGCCTCGCCGGGCGATGTACGGCCCGGCACCGGGTCGTTCCAACCCCACGACATGGGCTGGAGAAGTTGCGTTGCGGGAGCTCCGAAGAGCGGTCTCCCACCGAACCCGCGAGCTCCCGATGTCCCATCCACCGGTCTGCAGCTGGAGCATCCGAGCTCCGGGGTCGGGCCGCAGCAGCGAGCCACCACCGCTCCCCACGCTCCGAGGCCGGCCAGCCCCACGGTGGTAAGTCCGCAGCTCCGCAGGCTCCGTGATTGGAGCCCCAGGTCGTTCCGGTTTGGATGTTACTCCCACGGTGCTAGGCCCTAATGACAACGGAGACCGGACAGGGAAAAGGGTCGGGTCTCCCGTGCAGGGAAGAGATTTAAGTTTTCCCCTTTCCCATTCACCCCCTCCCGCATATACACAGTTAAAAACAGTATTAAAAAACACAATTACATTTACCTAGACAAAAAAAAGACAGACAGGCTGTAGGGGCCGCTGCAAAGAGAGTCGCGCCGACCGCGTGAGTGCAAGGCATTAACACATCGGGCAGTGCTCTTCATACTGCACACATTTTAAAGATGCAAGTTTGAGCTCCATTATCTTTAGAGCCACTGACCATTCTCGTGTCCCCGGCATGCCCACCGCTTTGGTGAATTGCCTCAGCTTTCCTGGGCTCAGGAAACCCGGTTGCCGGCATCCTCGACGGAGTTGGGTTTCCTGTGGCGTAACCGAAGATGTCGTTGGGGTGGGGGGGGGAGGGGGCCTACTCGTTCCACCCCCTTTCCGGGTGTGCCGCTTCCTCTGTCTCCTGTAGTTGGGTTACGGCAGCTGATTCACTGCTCCGGAAACCCGGAGCTGGGGGCCCATCGGCCTCTGCGCTGCTCCCGGTCGCCCGGAGCTGGGCCCATCGGCCGCTGCGATGATCCCGGACTCCAGGGACTGGAGCCTCTCAGCCGCTGCAGGGTGTTCGATTTTGGGAAAATGCTGGGGCACAATTAGAAGCACCCAATAAATAATGGGTCACGAGTGGTCCAGAGAAGATAAACTTTTCATTCAAGACTAGCTCAGGCTTGATTTAACCTTGTGTTTTTGACAAGAAGAAAAACAGCTAGTTTTATAAACATAACTAACTTTTGTATGTAGATTGGGGTAGAGTCGCAGGCTTACTGAAGTATACTAAATTTAATGCTGAATGGTCAAATGGTTGAATTCGGTTGACATCCGTTTCAGAGAATCCCCCACAAACACACAGCTGTTTAGCAAAAACTAACCTTCATTATTTAAAGTTCAAATCATCCTTTGGGTATCTTTCACCTCTCCAATGTTCCTGCTCTCCCTCAAATGAATCAATGTATTTTTGGAACATAAAATCTTAACCACGTGGCATTGAGTTTCAAATACTGCTGAAAAATTTAAAATAATCAGTCTTTTGTTGTGCCCTTTGAACTGAGTTACGCAGTGGCTGAAGCTGGTTGATGTAAAAGAGAAACACATTCTATAATGAACGCTCTCTCTGGGTAGAATCTCCAAAGTCAAAGTACATCACATTTGTATTGCTTTAAACACAGAGACAACAATAAACAATGAACGGGATCCCCTCGCTACTGGCCACATCTTCCCATCTCCTCCCCTTTCTGCTTTCCGTAGAGACTATTCCCTCTGAAACTCCCTGTCAACTCGTCCCCTCCCACCCAAACCACCCCTCCCCAGGTACATTCCCTGCAACTGCAGGAGATGCAACACCTGTCCCTTTACCTCCCCCCTCGACTCCATCCAAGGACACAAACAGCCTTTCCAGGTGAGGCAGAGGTTCACTTGCACTTCTCCAACCTCATCTACTGTGTCCACTGTTCCAGGTGTCAACTTCTCTACATCGGCAAGACCCCAAGCACAGGCTCAGGCAATCGTTTTCGCTGAACACCTCCACTCAGTCTGTCTTAACATACCTGATCTCCCAGTGGTTCAGCACTTCAACTACCCCTCCCCATTTCCTAATCTGATGTTTCTGTCCTGGGTCTCCTCCATTGTCAGAGTGAGGCCCAGTGCAAAATTGGAGGAACAGCACCTCATATTTAGCTTGGGTAGTTTACACCTCAGTGGTGTGAACAGTAACTTCTCTAAGGGTACACAAAAAACTGGAGAAACTCAGCGGTGCAGCAGCATCTAAAGGAGCGAAGGAGATAGGCGACGTTTCGGGTTGAGACCCCTTCTTCAGACTGGTCAGGGATCAGGGAACGAGAGATATAGACGGTGATGTGGAGAGATAAGGAACAATGAATGAAAGATATGCAAAAAAAGTATCAATGATAAAGGGAACAAGCCATTGTAAGCTGTTTGTGGTGTGAAAATGAGAACTGGTGCGGACTGGGGTGGGGAGGGAGATAGAGATAGAGGGAATGCCAGGGCCCGAGGGCTGATGGGAGAGGTGGGAAGGGTGAGGAGACAGCAAGGGGGGCGTTAACAGAATTTGAAGAAAATTCAATGTTCAAGCCCAAAGGATGCAGACTCCCCAAGCGGAATATGAGGTGCTGTTCCTCCAGCTTGCGGTGTTTTGCTCACTCTGGCCGTGGAGGAGGCCCAGGACGAGAGGGTCGGATGTGGAATGGGAGGGGGAGAGTTGAAGTGCTGAGCCACCGGAGTCGGGTTGGTTATTGCGGACCGAGCGGAGGTGTTCGGCGAAGCGATCGCAAGCCTCCGCTTGGTCTCACCGATATAGATCATCTGGCATCTGGAGCAGCGGATGCAGTAGATGAGGTTGGAGGAGGTGCAGGTGAACCTCTGTCGGACCTGGAAGGACTGCTTGGGTCCCTGAAAGGAGTGGAGGGGGGAGGTGAAGGGACCAAGTGTTGCATTTCTTGCGGTTGCAAGGAAAGTGCCCGGGGAAGGGGGGTAGAGTGGGAGGGGAGGGAAGAATTGACAAGGGAAGTTGCGGAGGGAGCGTTCTTTGCGGAAAGCAGACAGGGGGGGAGATGGGGAAGATGTGGCGGGTGGAGGTGTCACGTTGGAGGTGGCGAAACTGGCGGAGGACTATATGTTGTTATTTGTCGGCTGGTGGGGTGAAAGGTGAGGACCACGGGTGGGACTCTGCCCTGTTTGCGAGTGGGGAATGGGGAGCGAGGGCAGTGTTGCGGGGTATGGAGGAGAAAAAACCCTGGTGCGAGCCTCATCAATAGTGGGGGAGGGGAATCCCCGTTCTCTGAAGAATGAGGCCATTTGTGATGACCTGGTGTGGAACACCTCATCCTGGGAGCAGATGCGGCGTAGACGGAGGAATTGGGAATAGGGGATGGAATAGTTCCTTACAGGAAGCAGGGTGGGAGAAGAGTAGTCCAGGTAGCTGTGGGAGTCAGTAGGTTTGTAGTGGATGTCGGTCAGGAGCTCCTTTCAGGTTGTTTTCCCTTTATCATTGATACTTTTTTGCATATCTTTAATTCATTGGTCCTTATCTCTCCACATCACCGTCTATATCTCTCGTTTCCCTGATCCTGACCAGTCTGAAGAAGGGTCTCGACCCGAAACGTCGCCTATCTCCTTCGCTCCTGTAGATGCTGCTGCACCCGCTGAGTTTCTCCAGCTTTTTGTGTACCCTCGATTCTCCAGCATCTGCAGTTCCTTCTTTAAAACTTAGTAACTTCTCTAACTTCAGATTGCCCTTGCTTTCCTCTCCATCACCCCCTTCCCAGTTTCCCACCAATGTCTCCAACTACTTTCTATCTTTGTCACGCCCCCTCCCCTGATATCAATCTGTAGGGTCTCCACCCAAAAACGTCACTATTATTACCTCTCTCCAGAGATGCTGCCTGACCCACTGAGTTACTCCAGCATTCTGTGTCTCCCTTCGACCCGCTGAGTTATTCCCAGCATTGTGTTTCCCTTCGATTTAAACCAGCATCTGCAGTTCTTTCCTACACAATAATCAATTAATTATCAAGTGCTAAAATGATTTCCTGATAATTATCTACTCAGTGCAGACAAGTAAAACGTTGGAGAATCACAATGGGGGACATATTGTAACTGCCAAGGCACCTCTGATTATTCAAACTCCTTTGCTGGGACAGTGATTCAAAGGCAGGTCTAAAAGCTTCCCAATCTGAAGAATGGGTCTCGACCCAAAACGTCACCCCTTCCTTCTCTCCAAAGATGCTGCCTGTCCCCGCTGAACTTTACTCCAACTTTTGTGTCTATCCTCGGTTTAAACCAGCATCTGCAGTCCCTTCTTACACACATTACTGTTGTGAGGGCTGACTCCGAGTACACAAATACTCCAATTATTGACAGGCATACAAATATCCCCATGGCCATGTGTGTAGGAAGGAAACTGCAGATGCTGGTTTTACACCGAGGACAGCCTCGGGGATATCCCTCATCTCTATTACAACAGTGTGAAATATCTTCAGCTGAAGATTTCGGGTTTGCTGTAGGTCAATAAACACCCAATTGTCTCAGTAGACCAACCCTGCCTCTTTGTAAAGCTGTCCTTTAAATTCCAAAATGATTATAGTTTCCAATGTACATGAGAACAACAATTCTGAATTTTGCTTCTTGTTTGGAATTAATGGCTGCTGCTCCAACATAAACTTACAACCTGCGATGCAATAAAAACAGGTTTCGATGAATGGGATAAATGAATAAGGAAATAACATTCTGGGCAACAAATAACTAGCTTTACCACAGTACAATACAGTAAAATACTGATAAAGGCACAAACCTGACGCTTCCTTCTGTACATCATTGTGTGCTGTCGGCGACGGCTGGTGTGGAGAACTCGAGGGTCCCGGCGCCCGCCCACATCACGGTCCTCAGTCAAGTCTCTCTCGCTCTCTCCCACTTTCTCTCTTCCCCAAGTTGAAGTTCCTGGCAGCTCATTCGAAGCAAGCGCGTGTAGGTTGTGACCACTTGTAAAACAAAAGCAGTGGTCACGTCTGGAGATTGGGGTAAAATGATGACAGATTTTAAACTCCTGGGATGTGGCCACTGCCATTTGTCCCAAAGCCCATCGGCCTCACGTTGCTGCAGGGGACTGTTTGAGAGCGGCTGCCATTCTGTGCAGCATCAAGCCCACACTCAGAGCGTGTCTGTGTCTGCACTTCCATCACTGGCTTCAACCTCACTCCTTAAACAGTGAGAGGAGCCACAACTCTGTCCCTCTGAACCAAGCGTGAGGGACGGGCTTTGCCGCCCAAACACTTGTCCAGACGCACTGGGGCAACATTGCAGCTGAGGCGGCGGCGGCCTCGCAGACAGTGAGTGTGAGATGCAGCTGCTCCCCCGGCACGTGACGGGGCCCAGTCCGGCTTCACCCTGGAACCGGCGCCCATTCCCGCCAGCACGTCTTCACTTCTCGCGATGTTTGGTTGGGCGGCGCGGGAGCGGGTCGTCGACGGACGTTTGGTTTCCCGCCGGAACGGCCCCTGTACCCGGAATGTCCAGAATTACCCCCTCACCCTCACACACATATACCCTCCCCCCCTCATTCCCACCCCTCCCCTCATTCTCACTCCCACTCTTATACTCCCCCCCCCATCGCACTCCTCTTCCTATCACTCACCCCCTCCTCCTCCCTCCCCTCTAGTACTCAGTAGTGTTACCAGAACTCTGCTCTGCTCCCCTCAACCACTCTTCCAGAACTCTGCTTCCTACTAATGATGGTTTAAGTTTTTTATTCTCTTCAAGTTGTCTGATTTGAGTTATTTCAATTTCCTTCCTGCATCACCTTCTGTTTAAGTGCAGTGAAGAGATGGTGGTGGACTGGTTGAAGACATGTGGTGCAAACGTGGAAGTGAATCAGTTGTGTCTTTACTGTCCCTCTGAATGTATGGTTTTTGGGACGGCGGCTGGAGGTGCGCATGAGGTTGTGGTGTCCGTTTGTTTTGTGGTCACCATTTTAGTTTAGAGATACAGATTAGAAACAGCCCTTTCGGGCCCACCGAGTCCACGCTGACCACCTATCACCCCACCCCGTTCACACTAGTCCTGTATTATCCCACTTTCTCATCCTGCACACTAGGGCAATTTACAGAGGCCAATTAACATGCAAACCTGCACGTGTTTGGGAATGTGGGAGAAAACCAGAGCACCCGGAGAAAACCCACGCGGTCACAGGGAGAACAGTGCAAACTCCACACACAGCATTGGAGGTCAGGATTAAACCGGGTCTCTAGTGCTGTGGGGCAGCCGCTCGACCAGCTACACCACTGTGCCCACCATTCTCTATGCCAATTCAATCCAGTGGTGTCCCCACGACTGGGCAACAACAATCTTCCAGTTTTGATTTGTCTACAGCTTCATCAGGGAAAGAGGTCAGGAAAGTTTAGGAAGTCCCAGAAAGTCAATGTTTTGTTTGTTTGTGGTGGATTTAATCTTGGTGTTCATGTGTATAAAATGAATTCCTGACTGTTTCTGAATGCGACATTCCCAAATGCCATCCAGTTCTCTGTGAAAAGACATTGATCACCTGGGCCACTAGACCAAAGTCTAGTCTTTCAGGGTCAGCATTTTTCTCTGAGATATGTTTAACTGTTGTATGTTCCTGTCTGTTCTGATTGTAGACAGGCCTTCAATGTCCATGTAAGTGTACAACATCAGGTGCCACAGTCAGGGAGTGTGACGTGGTCTGAAGTAGAGGTGCTGCTGTGCCAGTGGATTAAGCAGTGTCGATGTATTCTGCTACCCGATAGGATTCACTACCACAGTCACACACATTGGGCCTTCCTGGACGTATTTCCCCAGGTTCTGTCCACCTGTCCGGTGTTAAGTGTATTTTTGGGGAGAATGTAGAAGTTTCATGCAGTGGAAAGGTTTTAAAGGTCTTTTATTGTCACGTTTACCAATTAAAGGTACAATGATATGTAAATTATTCTCGGGTATTCTAATGGTTTCTGACGGTGTGGAGTTTGTACGTTTCCCTCTGTGACCTGTGTGGGTTTACTCCGGGAAGTTCAGGTTTCCACCCACTCTCTAAAGTACAGGTTTGGAGGCTAATTAGCTTGGTATGAATGCTAATTGCCCCGTGTGTGTAGGATAGTGTTAAGGGCCTGTCCCACCTGCATGCGATTGCATGCGTCTAGCGCGGCGAAACGTGGTCACTTGAGGAGTACGGCCGCATGGTGCCGGTCCCACTTCGAACCGCGGAGGCGTATGGAGTTGTGCGGGGCTGGTCCCGACATCGCACGGGGCTCCGAAAATCCTTCACTGTCCTGCAGGCGCATTGAGGGCGTACGCAACGTCCTTCACGGCGTTCACCTAACGCATGGCGTTGTATGAATGAAGTCACCGCCCGGCGTGCCGTTGCTTGATGACGTCACCGCCCGATCCAATTCAATTTTGGCCCGCGTCCTGCCGTGCCGATTGGTGAGTTTGATGTCGGGACCAAGCCTTGCACAACTCCATACGCCTCCACGGTTCGAAGTGGACCGGCCCTGCGTGGCCGTACGCCTCAAGCAACCATGTTCGGACGGAGGGTCGCGCTAGACGCATGCAATCGCAAGCTGGTCGGACAGGCCTTTAGTATGCGGGGATCGCAGGTTGGCGCTGGCCTGTTTCGCACTGTATAATGAACTGGATTTGATAAGGAAATTCGATGTAAAGGAGCAATAATATATTAAGTTTTTTTTTTTTAATCTACAATTTGAGAGGGAGAAGGAAAATCGGAAGTGTCAGTATTACAATTGAACAAAGGGGACTATGGAGCATGAGGGAGGAGCTGGCCAAAGTGACTGGAAAGATACCCCAGCAATGCAAGCAGCAATGACATGTATTTCTGGGAATGATACAGAAGGTGCAGGATCAGTTATTCCAAAGAGGAAGAACGATTCAAGGGGAGTACGGTGCGACCGTGTCTGACAAGCGGAAGTCAGGGACAGTATAAAAATAAAAAAGAAGTATAACATAGCAAAGCTGAGCAGGAAGCTAGAGGATGAGAAACTTTTAAAAGAGCAACAGAAGATAACTAAAAAAGGCAATACGGGGGGAGAAAAGATGAGGTACAAAGGTAAGCTCGCCAAGAATATAAAGGAGGATTGTAAAAAGCTTCATTAAGTATGTGAAGAGGAAAACATTAGTTAAGACCAAAGTTGGACCCTTGAAGACTGAAACAGGTGAATTATTATGGGGTACAAGGAAATGGCAGACAAGTTGAACAGGTACTTTGGATCCGTCTTCACTAAGGAAGACACAAACAATCTCCTGATGTACTAGTGGCCAGAGGATCTAGGGTAATGGAGGAACTGAAGGAAATTCACATCAGGCAGGAAATGGTGTTGAATAGACTGATGGGACTGAAGGCTGATAAATCTCCAGGGCATGATGGTCTGCATCTCAGGGTACTAAAGGAAGTGGCTCTAGAAATCGTGGACGCGTTGTGACCATTTTCCAATGTTCAAAAGATTCAGGATCAGTTCCTGTGGATTGGAGGTAGCTAATGTTATCCACACGTTTAAAAAAGGCGGGAGAGAGAAAACTAGGGAATTATAGACCAGTTAGCCTGACATCGGTGGTGGGGAAGATGCTGGAGTCAATTATAAAGATGAAATAGCCGAACATTTGGATAGCAGTAACAGGATCGGTCCGAGTCAGCATGGATTTACGAAGGGGAAATAATGCTTGACTAATCGTCTGGAACTTTTTTTTGAAGATGTAACTAGGAAAATGGACGAGGGAGAGCCAGTGGATGTAGTGTACCTGGACTTTCAGAAAACATTTGATAAGATCCCACATAAGAGAATAGTGGGCAAAATTAGAGCACATGGTATTGGGGATAGGGTACGATTTGACATGGATAGAAATTCGTTGGCAGACAGGAAACAAAGACGGGATAAACGATCCCTTTTTCAGAATGGCAGGGCAGTGATAGTGGGGCACCGCAAGGCTGGTGCTGGGCGGACCGCAGCTATTTACAATATAGATTAATGATTTAGATGAAGGGATTAAAAGTGCATTAGCAATTTGCAGAATGACCAGCTGGGGGGCCATGATTCGTATTTTGAATAGCGGCGCAGAACCAGCCGAATGGCTACTCCTGAGCCTATTGTCCAGTGTCTATCTTAACTAAACTTATAAATGCGCCATGATTTTTTGAGGCATTATAAAAATGGCTTCAATTTTCATTAGTGTGTTTCCTTATAGATGGCTTTGTCAACAGTGTAGTGCTCTGTTTTACCTCATAGTCTGTGTGCTGAATAAAGTATTGTTTTGTTTGTCATGACAATCTGTTCTTCCCTTATCTGCTGGTTTGATTTTCACTGTTGTCTTTTCACTCTTTGGGATTTGGTTTGCAAGCCAAGTTTACAGCTGAGGAGGAGAGCCAGCTCCGGTCTGATGTAGGGAAAAGACATCTGAAGAAGGGTCTCGTCCTGGTAACGTCGCCTATCTCCTTCGCTCCCTTAGTTGGTGCTGCTTCCGCTGAGTTTCTCAGCCTTTTGTGTAACTAGGGAAATGACAAGGCGAGGTGAGGCAAAAGTTGTTGTGAAAGGTTGTCTTTTACACGACGGCACACTGGGCGCAGCGGTAGTTGCTGCCTCACAGATCCACAGGACTCGAGGTTCGTTCCTGGACTACAGAGTCGTTTGTCATGCACTGAGTTTGTACGTTCTCCCCATAATCTGCGTCGGGTTTTCTCCGAGAAACTCAGTGTCTTCCCACATTCCAAAGACGTACAGGTTTGTAGGTTATTGGCTTAGTATAAAGGTAAATTGTCCCTAGTGCGTTTAGGAAACATGAAACACTTGGTGGCACTGTAGGCACAACGGTAAAGTGCTGCTTACAGCGTTGCTGCGCGAGATCAGGGTTCAATCCGACTACGGGTGCTTCTGTACAGAGTTGTACATTTCCGCACCATTTTTATTCCAAGATCTTCTGTTCCTCCCACACTCCAAAGCCACCAGGTATGTCGGTTAATTCGCTTGGTGACATGTATAAATTGTCCCTAGTGTGTTTCGCGGGGTGCATCGGCTGGTGGCGTGACTCTGTGGGCCTGTTTCAACACCTGTATCTCTAGGCATAAAAAATAGGTGCAGGAGTGGCCATTTGGCCCTTCGAGCCAGCACTGTCATTCAATATGAGAGTTCTATCTAACTCTTGAATACTTCCAGTGAATTGGGCCTCCACTGCCTTTCTGTGACGGTGAATTCCACAGATTCACAATCTGGGTGAATACATTTCCCCCATCTCAGTCTTAAAGACCTACCCCTTATACAAAAACTGTGACCACCCTGGATACTGACTCCCGCAACATCGGAAAATTTTTCCTTCAATCAGCCGTCCAATCCCGTAAGAATTCTAGGGACACAAAATGCTGAGAAACTCAGTCGGTGCAGCAGCATTATGGAGCAAAGGAGATAGGCAACGTTTTCGGGCCAAAACCCTTCTTCAAACCCCATACTTTCACACTTAAGAATTTTAATGTTTCCTATAAGATTCCTCTCAACCGTTCTAAATTCAGTTGAATTATGTCAGTGATAACGTTGGTGTGGGGGGGATCGCTGGTCTAAAAACAAACACACATTGTGCCACCTTCTCGGCGCAGACTGGGTAGGCCAAGGGCC